>CAUYLG010078554.1:0-24873 GCA_963573385.1 Cacajao melanocephalus | reverse complement strand
TTAGCCAGGCATGGTGGTGCATGCCTGTAATCTCAGCTACTCAGGAGGCTGAGGCAGGAAAACTGCTTCAACCTAGGAGGCAGAGGCCGCAGTGAGCTGAAATAGCGCCACTGCACTCCAGCCTGGGTGACAGAGTAAGACTCTGTCTCAGAAAAACCCCAAAAAACGAATTATTGTTAACATTTAAAATCTGGATTAGCTTTGAAGAGTTTTGCAGTTTTTCCTACCCAGAGTAAACAGTGGTTTTTCCCTTTTTGCTTAACATGAGACTTCAGAGGGAAAACCAAAAAACTCGATTTCAGTAAAAATCCTTTCAGAATGAAGCAAGATCAATGCCACCTACTTCTGAGAAGTCTGATTTTGTTTGTTCCTCTTTAGTGGTTTGTGGAATTTTTTTTAAGACAGAGTCTCGCTCTGTCGCCCAGGCTGGAGTGCAGTGACATGATCTTGGCTCACTGCAACCTCGGCCTCCCGCCACAGCCTCCTGAGTAGCTGGGACCACAGGCACACACCACTATGCCTGGCTAATTTCTGTGTTTTTGTAGAGACAGCGTTTCACCAAGTTGCCCAGGCTGGTCTTGAACTTGTAATCTTAAGTGATCCACCCACCTCATTCTCTCATAGTGCTGGGATTACAGGCTTGAGCCACCTTGCCTGGGTGCAATTTTTTTTAATTACTTCTTTTTTTCCAGGGTAAAGTAGGAAGTAAGGATGGGAACTGGTGCAGGAATGATTAGGATTTCTGTATTTTCTCCCAGTCTCTAACTTTGATCAGTTTCTACAAATTACCAGGTCTGGATGCATCCCTAAGAAGCAGTGTCCTGTCAGGGGAATTAGGCGGGTACACGCCATCATGGAGATAAATACATAGACTGCCAGAGACAGGGCCATTTAATAACTAACCTTACAAATGACATAGGTTGGGTGTCTGGGAAGTAGACCAAGAGTGAGATTTGCAACCAGGAATTTATTCAAGATGCCTTCAGAATTAGCACCTGTGAGAAGGCAGGGCTGCAGGATTAGGAGACGTTGGCTTGGAGCTCAGGAAATAAAGGCCTCAGCGAATCCCACAACAGGAGTGACTCTCTGGAGCTAGGATGGCCTTTTAAGGAATGCAGCTGTGGCCGGGCACGGTGGCTCACGCCTGCAATCCCAGCACTTTGGGAGGCTGAGGTGGGTGGATCACGAGGTCGGGAGATCGAGACCATCCTGGCCAACATGGTGAAACCCCATCTCTACTAAAAATACAAATTAGCTGGGCGTGGTGGCACGCGCCTGTAGTCCCAGATAGTCGGGAGGCTGAGGCAGAATTGCTTGAACCTGGGAGGCGGAGGTTGTGGTGACCCGTGAATCCACCACAGCACACCACCCTGCAGACACACCGACACTCACACTCAAAAAAAAAAAAAAAAACAAAAGGAATGCCGCTGTCCCTGGGGAGAGCGTGACCCTGGGTGACGCAGCTCTCTCTAGCCTTAGGTAATCCCAGAGAGGGACTTCCTTTGTCCCACCAAGCACCCTTCTCATTACATTTTGGTTTCTTCTGTGTTTGTCTAACAGGAAAAGAATGTGCCCTCCAGTCGCCTAGAAAGGTCTTAGCTACTGAGGAGTTTTAGACTTAGTTTTACCCTACTTCATTCCAGTAGAGGGTGTGAGGTGGCGACGAAGATAAATACCACTCTTTGGCCGGGCACAGTGGCTCAGGCCTGTAATCCTAGCACCTTGGGAGGCCGAGGTGGGTGGATCACCTGAGGTCAGGAGTTCAAGACCAGCCTGGCCATTATGGTGAAACCCCATCTTTAAAAAAAAAAAAATCACTATTTGTTGTTGTTGAGACAGGGTCTCACTCTGCCGCCCAGGCTGGAATGCAGCGGCACAACAAGGCTCACCGCAGCCTCCGACTCCCGGGTTCAAGCCATCCTCCCAGTCTCCCAAGTAACTGGGACTACAGGCATGCACCACGACGCCCAGATTTTTTGGTAATTTTTGTAGAGACTGGTTTTCACCATGTTGCCCAGGCTGGTCTCAAACTCCTGGGCTCAAGCGATCCTTCCACCTTGGCCTCCCAAAGTGTTGGGATTATGGGCATGAGCCACTGTGCCTAGCCGTGTAACAGTAATTTAAAAGTTATATTTGGCCATGTGTGGTGGCTCATACTGTAATCCCAGCACTCTGGGAGGCCAAAGGCCAGCCTGGGCAACACAGCCAGACTGTGTCTCAAAAAAAAAAACAACAAAAAAAAAACTCCCTAATGATACTAGCTACCATTTACTGAGCACTGCTATAGGTTGTGTATTGGCTAATTATTTTACACAGATCACCTTTTTTTTTTTTGAGACAGAGTTTCACTATTGCTGCCCAGGCTGGAGTGCAAGGGTGCAATCTCTGCTCACTGAAACCTCCGTCTCCCAGGTTCAAGTGATTCTCCTGCCTCAGCCTCCTAAGCTGGGATTACAAGCATGCACCACCATGCCCAGCTAATTTTATATTTTTAGTAGAGATGGAGTTTCTCCATGTTGGTCAGGCTGGTCTCAAACTCCCGACCTCAGGTGATCCACCTGTCTCAGCCTCCCAAAGCGCTGGGATTACAGGTGTGAGCCACTGCGCCTGGCTACATAGATCGTCTTAATCCTTAGAACAACCCCATGAAGCGGGTACTATGGATAAGGAAATAGGTTCTACATTCAGAACGTCTGAAAACAAAACAAAAACCAAAAAACAAACAAACAACAAAAAAAGGGAAATAGGCTTGAAAAGGTTAAGGATGTTGCCCAAGGTCATGCAGTTGGTGAATGGCAGTGCCCAAGGTCAAACTGGGTCCAGGTGTGTTGTTTCCATCATTTGAGCCTGTGGAAGAGAGAGGAAAACAAGATGAAATTGGCGGCTGAGGGTGGGCAAGACCCCTACCAAAAAATATGTTCCCTGAAGTCCTGCCTGGTAGTGGAATGGGCCCCAGAATTGAGTCTGAGCTTCCTAGGGCTGCAGCAGAGAAAGACACAATTGGAAATGAGATTCATGACGGCGCCTCTGCGGTGAAGGCAAACTCATGACAGGAAAGTCAAAAGCGGGTTACCTCTGTGGGGGGCACTGATTGAGGGGAGGGCCTGGGAGAGGCTTCTGGAGGCTGGCAGTGCTCTACATGGTCATGCGGGAGGTGGTTACACAGGTGAAAATGGGCAGGAACATCAACAAAGGTCTGTACTTTATTTCTTTCCTTTCTTTTTATTTAGTAATTTTTTAAAAAGTTATTACAGCTGGGCGCAGTTGAGTCTCTATCTCAAAAAAAAAAAAAAAAAAAAAAGAAAAGAAAAAAAGACTTAACAGGGAAATGGCGCAGAATCTAAATTTATGGCCCTCTGCGAATCTTGCTGTCTCCTGCTCTACTGAATTTATGGTCATGGGAAACTCAGAAAGTACAGGTGTGCCTGGCAGGCAGAGACAGACTCTGATTAATTTTATCAGTCTCCTGGCCAATGGCTAACCTTATATATGTAAACATTAAAACCAAATGCAAGGACATCCCATTTTGCTCACATTAAAGTGCTGTTGTCACAGAAGGAAGGAGTCCTTCCTCTCTAAATTTATAATATCAATCACTCGAGATTTTTTGCTGGCCCTATATATTTTGTACCTATTCCCAATAATCCAGATGGCACAGTGGGGGCCAAGGCCCTTGGCTCCCTGAAGTTTCACTAAAAAATCAGTTCACGGCTGGGCGCAGTGGCTCACCTCTATAATCCCAGCACTTTGGGAGGCCAAGGTGGGTGAATCACTCTAGGTCAGGAGTTCGAGATCAGCCTGACCAACACGGTGAAACCCCTTCTCTACTAAAAATACAAAAAAATTAGCGAAGCATGGTTGTAATCCCAGCTACTTAGGAGGCTGAGGCAGGAGAAGCACTTGAACCCGGGAGGTGGAGGATGCAGTGAGCTGAGCTCATGCCATTGCACTCCAGCCTGGACAAGAAGAGTGAAAACTCCATCTCAAAAAGAAAAACAAAAAACATCAAATCACAAAAGCCAGATTGGTCTGGCATGCTGGCTGATGCCCATAATCCCAGCACTTTGGGAGTCCAAGGCAGGCAGCTCATTTGAGGCCAGGAGTTTGAGACCAGCCTGGCCAACATGGTGAAACCCCATCTCTACTAAGATACAAAAATTAGCCAGGTGTGGTGGTGCATGCCTGTGGTCCCAGCTACTTGGGAAGCTGAGGTAGGAGAATCGCTTGAGGTGGAGGTTACAGTGAGCCAAGATCACACCACTGCACTCCAGCCTGGGTCAGAGAGACTCCAACTCAAAAAAAAACAGGCAGCTTAACTGGAGAAAAGGCATACAAGCTCATTTAATATGCACACAGGGGGAAAATCACAGAGTAATTCAGAGTGATTACCCATCTCCCAACAGGCTACAAAATCTTATTCTGGCAAAACAGAGCACGGGAGAGGGGAGAGGAATTCTGTTATTCCTAGGGGGAATTAGTGGATCTGGGAACAGAGATTAACTTGTAAATAGTTCTCTTTGACAGTGAAAGAGTCTGTTCAGGTGTGTTTACACTCTTGGTCTTATGGGGAGGAGAAGAAAAAAATCCTCCCTGTGAGTAGACTACACTTTTTACAACAATTTTACAGAAAAATTGAGAAAATAATAGAGTCCCCATATACCCCCACACCCAGTTACCCTATTACTAACTTGTCAGTGTGGAATGTCTCTCTCGCAATTATTTTTTATGCACTTATGTACATGTCCATGTATCTCTAGAAACAGTTTTGTTTGCTGTGTCTAAGCCTCCTTCAAAGAGCTTTGCCAGGTGCCCTGCAGAGGAAAATCATCCCACAGCACAGGTGATATGGAGCCAGACTGAGCTGAAGTCTCACTCTTATTCCAGAAGGACAGTGATTTGGGGGACGCGCTGAGGTGTTGAAGCAGGATGTGTCAATATCTCATTTCCTTCCATGTGGAAACTTGAAACTGTCCTCAAGGGTGAGCTCTCATCTAAAACTCTGAAATGGAAATGCTGGGACTTGCAGGATGCTAGTCACCAGCAGGACCCAGTTCTGTGATCAACTCCACCAGGGCAGCGGGTGTCAAGAAGTTATTTCCTGATAAATAAGTTGATTTTATGTGTGTCCGGGCACAAACTGATGCCAAAGGAGCGCCGCTGCATAAGTATTTGTTAAATACTTCCAGGTGGTCCCAGGGAGAGACCCCAGGACTGTCAGGACTGACCCCTGAATCTGTGAAGTGTGGTGCCAGGGAGGCAGGGAATGAAGGAGGCGGGAGCACCAGCTTTGGGAAGCAGGATGCTGGGTTCTCCTCGGGGAGCTTGCATTTGACTAGGTTATCCAGTTGGAAGTGTGCAGCAGGCGCCTGAGAACAAAGATTCAGCACATAGAGAGAGAAGTCGTGGCCAGGCACCGTGGCTCATGCCTGTAATCCCAGCACTTTCGAAGGCCCAGACGGGAGGATTGCTTGAGGCCAAGAATTGGAGACCAGCCTGGGGAACATAGCGAGACCCCAAGAAAATTAGCTGGGGTGGTGGCTCACACCTGTAGTCCCAGCTCCTTGGGAGGCTGAGGTGGGTAGATTGCCTGAGCCCTGGAGTTTGAAGTTACAGTCAGCTATAATTGTGCCACTGCACTCCAGCCTGGGTGATAGAGTGAGACCCTGTCTCTAAAGAAATTAAAAATTAAATTAAAGAGAGAGAAACCACAAATGGGTATTTGTGCAGTGAGCAGAAGAAGAGTCAGAAGGAACCCTACTGACATTGCAGCGATCCGGATGGAAGTGTGTGGGATCAGACCTTCCACTCACCACGAACCTGCCCTCAGACAACTCATGGGATTTACGTATCTGTTATCTAGCTAGTTCTTATAAGAATTACTGGAAATAGAGAATGATGGGGAACTTCACTGGACCCTCCGTGCTGCCCACTTGCCTGTAACATTAAATACGAAGCAAAGATGCTTCTCTTCACGTTTCAAAGGGCTTTGGTGCTGTACAAGCGGAACAACAGGGTTCTGGAAGACCCTCCCCTGTGGGGCAGCTGATGGAGAAGACTTCAGAGAGAACCTAGGGGACATTCTGAGGCACCTCTTTATCACCAGGGCTGAAAACAGCCTGGCACACTGTAGACACGGGGCATATTCATCAATTATACCCATGAACAAGGCGAGGACAATGGGAACACGGGCCCATAAAGGCTCACTCGCTGCAGAGTCAGAGCCTCTCTCTACAAGTGGAAGATCAGAGGTATCCAGCAGGCACGGTGGCTCACGCCTGTAATCTCAGCACTTTGGGAGGCTGAAGCGGGTGGATCACCTGAGGTTAGGAGTTCAAGACCAGCCTGGCCAACATGGAGAAAATCCCATTGCTACCAAAAATACAAAAATTAGCCGGGCATGGTGTGTGCCCGTAGTCCCAGCTACTCAGGAGGCTGAGGCAGGAGAATCACTGGAACTCGGGAGGCAGAGGTTGCACTGAGCCGAGGTTGTGCCACTGCACTACAGCCTGGGCATCAAAAAAAAAAAAAAAAAAAGGAAAAGAAAAGAAAAGCAGAGGTATCCCTGAGACATGGAGTAGGGACTTCATGGATGGCTCTAAAACAAGCTGAGGCTTGGAAACAGGATGAGGGACTGCAGTGTCCCTGGCAGCGGGAGCCGATGCAACACAGACAAGGATGGACAGGGTCCTGGCACTCAGGCATGGGTGCTGCTGTAGGGTCAGGGGTTAGGGCTGGCCTTCCAGGAGCTAACCACACAGAGACACCCAGACAGGCTGGAGCAGTGTCTGTAGGCTCAGGACAGAGAGGCTGGCCTTAGGAGAGCCATCGGTGGGGGGCTAGGTCATTGGACCCTCCGCAGAGCCTTAGTTGCTAGAGAGGGATTAGGCAGGCCAGGGAAGCCTTTGGTCAGGGCCACCCACCAAGGGATAATCTTGGGAGTTCCTCCCCAGGCAAGGGCGAACAGTGCCACTTGTGCTAGCCCTTCCAGTGTGAGTGTCCTTGACTAGAACCCACCTTTCTGTTAACTGAGAGAGACAGAGAAGAAGGAGGAGGCTGCAGGTGGTGGCTCATGCCCATAACCCCACCACTTTGGGAGGCCGAGGTGGGCAGATCACACCTGAGGTCAAGAGTTTGAGACTAGCCTGGTCAACATAGTGAAATCTCGTCTCTACTAAAAATACAAAAATTAGCCAGGCATGGTGAAGCGTGCCTGTAATCCCAGCTACTTGGGAGGCTGAGACAGGAGAATCTCTTGAACCTGGGAGGCAGAGGTTGCGGTGAGCCAATATTGTACCACTGCACTCCAGCCGGGTGACAGAGCGAGACTCCGTCTCAAAAAAAAAAAAGTTAGCTGGGCATGGCGCCGCACTCCTGTAATCCCAGCTACTCGGGAGGCTGAGGCAGGAGAATCACTTAAACCCAGGAAGGGAAGGTTGCGGTGAGCCGAGAGCATGCCATTGCATTCCAGCCTGGGTGACGAGCGTGAAACTCCATCTCAACAATAACGAAAAAGAAAAGAAAAGAAAAGAAAAGTCCTATTCTTGCTCAAGCCAGGCCGTGTCTGCAGGAGACGTTTCAGAGCACGGCTCTTGTAGACTGGCTGTTGAGCTGGCCTTCCCAGGGCTTCAGTGAAGTTCACAACACGGGCAGATTGTTCGTCTGGTTCACAGTTTCAGAAACTCAGTTTTATCAATTCACCAGAGTCATCAGGTAATCTGCTACCCGAGGGCACAAAACCGCAATTCATAAGGCCTATTTATTAATTTGTGTGGGGTAAGAGAACTGCTGTGTAGGCCAAATCTTCATGCTGAGGTCTGCTATCTTCTCAGGAGAGAAAATCATTTCAAGGTTAGGATGAGTGGATTGTCTGGCAATTGTGGAGTCACAGCAGAGGAGCTGAACGGTCTTGAGGACTGTCACTGAAGCGGGGACAGCCCCAGGAACTGCCCTGGTCCACTGAAAAGCTTTGTAAAGTGCACAGAATAGAACACATTACAGCTACACAAAAATAGCTGCCAAGCAGAAACCACTTTCATGCCAGCTGGCCACACAGTGTGCCCTTTTGTGGGGAGTGTTGTAGCAACAGCTGATAAAAACTTCAGCTTCCTCTAAGGTCTACTCAAGTGTGCTCTAAGACCAGAAGCAGCCTGGGTATCAGTCAGGAGCCTGTAAGAAACGCAGTCGTGGACCCGCACCGGACCTTCTGAATCAGAATCTGCATTTTCACATGGCCCCTCCAGGGGACTTATCTGCACATTAAAGTTTTTTTAAAAAAATATTTTTAAGGGCTGGGCACAGTGGCTCACACCTGTAATCCCAGCGCTTTGGGAGGCCGAGGCAGGTGGATCACTTGAGGTCAGGAGATCAAGACAAGCCTGGCCAACATGGTGAAACCCCATCTCTACTAAAAATAACAAAAATTAGCCGAGTGTGGTGGCGGGCATCTGCAATCCCAGCTACTTGGGAGGCTGAGGCAGGAGAATCGCTTGAACCTGGGAGGCGGAGATTGCAATGAGCCCAGATTGCGCCATGCACTCCAGCCTGGGCGACAAGAATGAAACTCTGTCTCTCAAAAAAAAAATGTGTGTATACATATATATTCTTTCTTTCTTTTTTCTTTTTTTTTTTTTGGAGACAGAGTGTTGCTCTGTCGCCAGGCTCCAGGCTGGAGTGCAGTGGCACAATCTCGGCTCACTGCAACCTCCGCCTCCCAGGTTCAAGCAATTCTCCTGCCTCAGCCTCCCGAGTAGCTGGGATTACAGGCATGTGCCACCACACCCAGCTAATTTTTGTATTTTTTAGTAGAGATGGGGTTTCGCCATGTTGGCCAGGATGGTCTTGATCTCTTGACCTCATGATCCACCTGCCTCAGCCTCCCAAAGTGCTGGGATTACAGGCGTAAGCCACCACGCCCAGCCTACATATATATTCTTAAGCAAAAAGGTCTCACTCTGTAGTCAAGGCTTGACTGCCGTGGCACAAACAGAGCTCACTGTAAGCTTGGTCTCCTGGGGTAAAGCAGTCCTCCCGCCTTGGCCTCCCAAAGTGCTGGGATAACAGATGTAAGACACTGCATGGTGCTCACACGAATGTTTAAGCATGAGGCTAGAGTCTAGGCTGTATCTGGATCTCCAAACCAACCCAACCTGTATTCACCTTATCACCTGCAGGGAAATCTGCCTGTACCTTACCAAAGTCAAGGCTAGAGCCAGGTGTGGTGGCTCACGCCTGCAATCCCAGTACTTTGGAAGGCTGAGGAGGCTGGAAGATCCCTTGAGCTCAGGAGTTCAAGAACAGCCTGGGCAACACAGTAAGACTTCATCTCTACAAAAAAAAATTAAAAATTAGCCCGGCATGGTGGCTCACGCTTGTAATCCCAGCACTTTGGGAGGCTGAGGCTGGAGGATCCCTTAAGCTCAGGAGTTCAAGAATAGCCTGGGCAAAACAGTGAGACCCCATCTGTACAAAAAAAATTTTTTAATTTGCCAGATGTGGTGGCACATGCCTGTAGTGCCATCTACTTGGGAGGCTGAGGCAGGAGGATTGCTGAGGCCAGGAGCTGGAGGTTACAGTGAGCTATGATCACGTCACTGCACTCCAGCCTGTACAACAGAGCTGCCTCCGAACATAAATAAATAAAATAAAGTCAAGGCTGGATTTCAGATCTTGACACAGAAGTAGTCTGCCTGAAACAGGGGGTTCAAGGGGACCTGGTTAGCAGGACTGGCTGGCATTCCCACAGCTGTGTGCAGTTCCCTTTGGAATTCTCTGCTGTCATTGCCTATTTGGGTTTGACTTTATTCCAGAAGCCACCTCCCCTTCCTAGCATGTTGCTCAGACTGGCCTCTCACTCCTGGGCTCAAATGATCCTCCTGCCACAGCACCTCCAAATAGCTGAGAGTATAAACACATGCCAGGGTGCTCAGCTATGTTACTTCTAGGAAGCATTCTGGAAGATAGTTACACCAGGCACCCTGTCCCTTGTGACCTTGTCTGTATATATTGGGATCTTTTGTTTTGAGCTCCTGGCATCAAATTCAGCTACAAAGTTGACTCAAATCTTCCTAAGATGGGTATTGTTGTAAGGTTCTGGCTGGGGCCTGGCAGTAAGTCACTCTACCCTGAGCCCAGAGCTTCAACTACCTGCTGGCTAGAACAGTATGGTCACATTTCCATACCCGAGATATAGTAAAAAGTGGTTTTAAGGCCGGGCGCGATGGCTCACGCCTATAAACCCAGCACTTTGGGAGGCCGAGGCGGGCAGATCACAAGGTCAGGAGATTGAGACCATCCTGGTTAACATGGTGAAAACTCAGCTCTACTAAAAATACAAAAAATTAGTCATACTCAGTGGCATGCACCTGTAGTCCCAGCTACTAGGGAAGCTGAGAGAGAAGAATTGCTTGAACCCGGGAGGTAGAAGTTGCAGTGAGCCGAGATCGCGCCATTGCACTCCAGCCTGGGCAACAAGAGAAAAACGCCGTCTCAAAACAAACAAACAAACAAACAAACAACAAAAGTGGCTTTAATACAGAAACCTGGCAGGGCGTGGTGGCTCAAACCTGTAATCTCAGCACTTTGGGAGGCCAAGGAGGGAGAACTGCTTAAGCCCCGGAGTTTGAGACCAGCCTAGACAACATGGTGAGACCCCCCCCATCTCTATACCTCTTAATTAAAAAAAAAAACACAAAAAGAAAAACAAACAAAAAAAACCACGGAGATGTGAAGTTAGGCTCTTGCTATTTAAAAGCTTCTAGCCAATTATTTTGTTTTCTTTGCACTTCTACTTATTCATCTATAATATAGGTATGATACCTATTTCACAGAATTGTTAGGGGCCACAGTAAGATGACATAAATACGAGCCCCCAGCTCGGTACCTGGACGCGCAGGCGCTCAGTGAGTTGGCACACTCTGACACCTGGGAACCCCAGCCCTGGGATATGGTTTTTTCCTGCCAGTTAGGAGACTGTGTGAGATGAACCAAGGGAAGCCCATCCAACTCTCACAGGTGTAACCTTAACACAGTTGCCTCCTTGACCACATTTCCGTGTATAAGAAATCAAGTTCTGGCAGGAACATTTTCCAAACCAAAGCAAAATGTGTCTACTGTGTATATTAAGC
Organism: Cacajao melanocephalus; assembly: GCA_963573385.1. Taxonomy (NCBI): domain Eukaryota; kingdom Metazoa; phylum Chordata; class Mammalia; order Primates; family Pitheciidae; genus Cacajao; species Cacajao melanocephalus. The sequence continues at coordinate 13,750 of CAUYLG010078554.1, read as the reverse complement.
TGAAGAAACCAACGTTTCTGCCGATCTGATATTTTTCCTGAATATTAGAGTTGCTGACTTGGGATTTAGATTTAGACGTCTGTTTGCAAATGTTTTCCTCACACATTTGTTCACTTTTCCCATTTACATCAGCAGTCACCCGCACTTCACAATGTTCTTTTCAAAGGCCTCTTTCTTAGCCATTTTTTTTTTAAGCAATGTTTGGCCATCTGGCACACAGTCTATCAGAAGTAGTATTGTTTAAGGTCCCAGCCATTGAGGAAGGAAACTCAGACATAAGTGAGCGTTGCAAGCTCAGATGTCAAAAGAAGATACAAATAAAAGGCGGGGTACAGTGGCTCACACCTGCAATTCTAACACTTTGGGAGGCCAAGGCGGGAGGATTGCTTGAGGCCAGGAGTTCAAGACCAGCCTGGTCGACATAGCAAAACCCTATCTCTGTAAAAAAAAAAAAAAAAAAGAAAGAAAGAAAAAGATGCAAATCAGAAAAACCAAACTGACTAATTTATATTTTGAAAAAAAGCTTTTTTGTGTGTGTATGTGTGAGACAAAGTTTCACTTTTGTTGCCCAGGCTGGAGCGCAATGGCATGATCTCGGCTCACCGCAACCTCCACCTCCTGGGTACAAGAGATTCTCTGCCTCAGCCTCCCAAGTAGCTGGGATTACAGGCATGTGCCACCATGCCCAGCTAATTTTTCTATTTTTAGTAGAGACAGGTTTTCTCCATGTTAGTTAGGCTGGTCTTGAACTCCCGACCTCAGGCGGTCTACCTGCCTCGGCCTCCCAAAAGTGCTGGGATTATAGGCATGAGCCACCATGCCCAGCCAAAACAAAGCTTTTTAAAAAAAATTATTTATTTATTTATTTTTGAGCTAGGGTCTCACTCTGTTGCCCAGTGTAGTGTGGTGGCATGATTACGGTTAACTGCAGCCTCGAACTCTTGGACTCAAGGGATCCTCTCCCCTCAGCCTCCTAAGTAGCTGGGACTTCAGGAGTGTGCCACCGTGCCTGGCTAATTTTTTTTTTTTTTTTTTTGTATTTTTTGTAGAGACAGGGTTTTGCCATGTGGCCCAGAAACAACGTTTAATATATATACGTTGACGCTATAGTTTATCAATTCAATAACTCTCCTTCTCAAAGGTAGGTCCGAATTCTGGGAATTTAAGAAAATCAGCTAGCTTGCAGGGGCAATATGAATGCCCTGCATGTTACCCAGATTTCTGGAGCATCAGTTATACTTTGAAGTCTTATTTTTAGACATATCTGGGATTCTAGCTGGGCTTGGTGGCTCAGGCCTGTAAATCCCAGCACTTTGGGAGGCCTTAGCAGGCAGATCACCTGAGGTCAGGAGTTTGAGACCAGCCTGACCAACACAGTGAAACCCCTTCCCTACTAAAAATACAAAATTATCTGGGCATGGTGGCGGGCGCCTGTAGTCCTGGCTACTTGGGAGGCTGAGGCAGGAGAATCGTTTGAACCTGGGAGGCAGAGGTTGCACTGAGCTAAGACTGCACCACTGCACTCCAGCCTGGGCAATAAGAGCGAAACATCATCTCAAAAAAACAAAAAAGAAAGAAATATCTGGGATTCCCCACATATGAATATGATTCCAAATTTTGAAATTAACTTAAATCAGAAATTTTTAAAAATAGATCCCTCAGATATTGGATCTTCTCAAATTGTTCCCCCAAGAGGGTCCCTGGACCTCTTCAGGAGAAATTCTGCCCTGAGATGTCTACAGAGCCATGCAGGTGGGGCAGTCCGTCTGCATCATGCTTGGGTCCGTGGGGAGGCAGTACAGTGGAACTGCTCAGGGCCCGCTTAGAAGCTAGATGGCCTGGGCTTGAATTCTGGTTGCCACCACTTAGTAGCCATGTGACCTGGGGCAAGTCACTTAACTTCTGTATAAAGCTAGTTTCTACACCTGGAAAATCGGGATTACCTTTTCATTTTTAAGAATTTTTTCAGGAGCTGCGGTGGCTCAGGCCAGTTGTCCTGGCGCCTCAGGAGGCAAGGTGATGCATTCGAGGCCAGCCTGGGCAACATAAGAACCTCTCATTCACTAAAAAAAAAAAAGACTTTTTTTAAAGAATTTATTTTTTTTTATTTTCACATTGCTGATAAAGACGTATAAAAAAAGAGAAAAGAAAAGAATTTACTTTTGAGAATTGTTCTGAGGATTGATTGCATGAGCGCCTATGTTTAAAGGACCTAGAATGGAGCACCTAGAAGATGTACAATAAATCTTAGCTATTTTTATTCAGCTCCAAGGCAAAGCTGTTCCTAGCCAAATAGGTAAGACTCTTTTCCTCTAGCTGAATTAGACTGGTGATAAGCAGGGACAGACACTCTACATACAATGCAGTAGACTGTAACAGTGCCTGGATACCACATTATCCATTACAAAAGGAGAGTACTAGTACATGGGAAAACTAGATTTTGGACCCAGATCTTTCTGCTCCAAAGATTGATCTATTCTCTTGAACCCTGCTGAAAACTCAATGGAAGTTAACAATGCACAGTGGCCAGTAAGGTCGTGAATATGGTGCCAGACGGATGGCCACCAAAAGCTGTAACATCTACAACAGGGAAATGATGTCCCTGCCCCTTCTGGATCGGCTAAACTATGCTTCCAAAAGTGACCAGTGGGGCCAGGCACACTGGCTCACGCCTGTAATCCCAACACTGGGAGGCCAAGGCGGGTGGATCACCTGAGGTTGGGAGTTCCACACCAGCCTGGCCAACATGGCCAAACCCCTGTCTCTACTAAAAATACAAAAATCAGCCAGGCGTAGTAGCAGGTCCCGGTAATCCCAGCTACTTGGAAGGCTGAGGCAGGAGAATGGTTTGAACCTAGGAAGTGAAGGTTGCAGTGAGCCAAGATCACCCCATTGCACTCCAGCAGGCAATCAAAGTGAAACTCTGTCTCAAAACAAAAAAACCACAAAGTGACCAGTGGGTGGGGAGTCATGGAATCACATCCTGTGGTAACCCTGAGAAGGGATGTGGATATTTAGCTGGAGAAGAAAGCTGTGGACAGGGGAACAGTCTTCAAACAATAATTAATTTATAGGACAGGCATGTTGGACCACACTTGTAATCCCAGCACTTTGGGAGGCTGAGGTGGGACAACTGCTTGAGCCCAGGCGTTTGAGACCAGACTGGCAACATAGCAAGACTATATATATATGTACACACACACACACACACACACACACACACACACACACACACATATATACATATATACAATTAATGTACAGAAGATGGAGAGAGAATTTAGTTTAATAAATAAAAACTTTTTTTTTTTTTTTGGAGACAGAGTCTCACTCTGCTGCTCAGGCTGAAATGCATTGTCATGATCTCGGCTCACTGCAACCTCTGGCTCCTGGGTTCAAGCAATTCTCCTGCCTCAGCCTCCTGAGTAGCTGGGATACAGGTGCCCACCAGCACACCCAGCTAGGCCTTTTTTTTTTTGAAATGGAATCTTGCTCTGTCGCCCAGGCTGGAGTGCAGTCATGCGATCTGGGCTCACTGCAACCTCCGCCTCCCGGGTTCAAGCGATTCTCCTGCCTCAGCCTCCCGAGTAGCTGGACTACAGGCGTGTGCCACCATGTCTGGCTAATTTTTTGTATTTTTAGTAGAGACAGGCTTTCACCGTGTTGGCCAGGATGGTCTCAATCTCATGACCTCGTGATCCCCCCCAATTTGGCCTCCCAAAGTGCTGGGATTACAGGCATGAGTCACCGCACCCGGGCATCACACGTGGCTAATTTTTGTAGCTTTAATAGAGACGGGGTTTCACAATGTTGGCCAGGCTGGTCTCAAACTCCTGACCTCAGGTTATCTGCCCACCTTGTCCTCCCAAAGTGCTGAGATTACAGACATGAGCCACTGCACCTGGCCCAGATAAAAACTTTCTAATAGTTCAAACAGCCCAGGACTTTCTGCTTTGGGAAATTACGGATTTGCTCCCATTGGAGAGGTAAAGGAGAAATTAGATAATCACTTGATGAGATGAAGTACAGGAATTGTGTTTAATTAATTCAACATACATTAATTGAACACCTATTATAGGTCACAGATAGTACCTGAGTTACAATTCCTTCTGAATTTGAAATTCTGTTATGCAGCTAGCTCTATTTTGGCCAAATGGGACTAAAAAGAACTTCATAACCTACTCAAAACTTCAATTTACCCCACTGTGCTGGTTGGCATAAATGTCCTTGTGATCAATTTAAAAGTTAATTCTCTTTGACCTGGCACAGTGGCTCACGCCTGTAATCCCAGCACTTTGGGAGATCAAGGTAGGCGGATGACTTGAGGTCAAGAGTTTGAGACCAGCTTGGCCAACATGGTGAAACGCTGTCTCTACCAAAAATACAAAAATTAGCTGGGCGTGGTGGTGGGCACCCGTAATCCCAGCTACTTAGGAGGCTGAGGCACGAGAATCGCTTGAACATGGGAGGTGGAGGTTGCAGTGAGCTGAGATCACACCACTGTACTCCAGCTCGACAGAGTGAGACCCCGTCTCAAAAAAAAAAAATTATCTTTCCCTGTCCTAAGTAACCTTTGCCATTTGCTATAAAATGGAAGTAAACTCCTTCATATTAATCTGGATCTTGCTCCTGTTCCATGTCCTCTTGGGTCCTGTTCCATGTCCTTCCTTTGAGCAATGGAGAAACAAAAAATAATTGAGTCAGCAGTATAAGGACAGGAAACTGAAGGTGGAGGAAAAGAAATGCAAAATAAAATGGAAAATAGAATCGACCTCAGATCGGTGAGTTGGCAGTCCGCCAGCCTTTTTCTAGAGTGCATCCTGTTCCAACGCGGCAGAGCTCCAATTTTTATTTTATGATTCTGGTCCTAAAGTGATTGCCCTAGGATTAGGATTCCAAGGAAAATAAAGTGGATCCAGCATGTTAAATAGGAGCCACGGACCCAGTTGAATGCAGGTTGTCTTGGTTTCCGCAGAAGCTGCTTTGAAGACCGGCTGTGTGACAGGCAGAGTGCTGCCCTCACTGACTGGAGTGTGTGTAGCTATTTGAAAGCATTTGAGAAGACTTTGGGCCAGGCAAGATGGCTCATGCCTGTAATCCCAGCTCTTTGGGAGGCTGAGGCGGGAGGATCACAAGGTCAGGAGTTTGAGACAAGCCTGACCAACATGGTGAAACCCTATCTCTACTAAAAATACAAAAATTAGCCAGGTGTGGTGGTGTGCGTCTGTAATCTCAGCTACTTGGGAGGCTGAGGCAGAAGAATCACTTGAACCCAGGAGGTTGAGGTTGCAGTGAGTCAAGATTGCACCACTGCACTCCAGCCTGGGCAACAGAGTGAGATGCCGTCTCAGAAAAAAAAAGTTAAAAGAATGAAAAGGCTGGGCGCAGTGGCACATGCCTGTAATCCCAGCACATTGGGAGGCCAAGGTGGGTCATCCAGGTCATGAGTTCAAGACCAGCCTGGCCAACACAGTGAAACCCTGTCTCTAATAAAAATGCAAAAATTATCCAGGCATGGGGGTGCGCCTGTAGTCCCAGCTACTTAGGAGGCTGAGGGAGGAGAATCACTTGAACCCAGGAGTGGGAGGTTGCAGTGAGCCGAGATAGTGCCACTGCACTCCAGCCTGGGTGACAGAGTGAGGCTCTGTCTCAAAAAAAAAAAAAAAGAAAAGAAAACTCATTTCTCTCTGCTAACTCAGCCTCCTAACTCATAAAAACAACCTCAACCAATGTTTGCTGAAGTGCAGGGTGGTAGAAACAGTGAGCAAAATAATGGAGAAGCCTTGGGAACGGAAATCTAACTTTGAGCAAGTCATATATCCCATTCACTAAAAAGACTTGTGCTCTGAGAAAGGAAATGGCCTAGGACTATGGTTTTCAAAAACAGGTTACAGCTCATTGGAAAATCAATTGAATGGGTTAAAAATTAGAATTTTTTACGATTCTTTTTTTCTTTAATATTCTTTTAATTTCAAAAATTTTAATTTTTTTTCTGGTGCCATGACTTGGATGTGAGCATTTTTACTATTAAATGGAATAGAAAATTCTGGAGAGCTTTGCACATTTCAAGGGTATTATTTCATGAAACTTGTACTTTAGGCTTCAAGGATATATACGCATATACACACATACACACGGGTGTACTGAGTTGTGAAGTAAGATGGACATTTATCCATGGAATGCAGTAAAAAATGTTTGAGAAATGCTGACTGAAGAGACTTCATCTGCTATTTGGGCCACAGGTAGGACCCCAGAAAGAGCAAGTAGTTTCAGGTCCTCTATTACAAAGTTGACAGATTAATGGTATTTTTGTGGGGGTTTTTTGAGACAAGGTCTCACTCTGTTGCCCAGGCTGGAGTGCAGTGACGCAATCTCAGCCACCTACAGCCTCAGCTTCCCAGGCTCAAGCCATTCTCTCACCTCAGCCTCCAGATGCCCAACTAATTTTTTGTATTTTTGGTAGAGATGGCGTTTCACCATGTTGGCCAGGCTGGTCTTGAACTCCTGGACTCTGGCAATCCACCTGCCTTGGCCTCCCAAAGTACTGGGATTACAGTCATGAGCCACAGTGACTGGCATTGTATATTTTTATTTATTTATTTATTTATTTATTTATTTTGAAACAAGGTCTTGCTCTGTTGTGCAGACTGGAGTGCAGTGGCATGATCTCAGCTCACTGCAACCTCTGCGTCCTCGGTTCAAGTGATTCTCCCACCTCAGCCTCCCAAGTAGCTGGGACTACAGGCGTACACCACCACGCCTGGCAGATTTTTTTTTAATTTTATATTTATGTTTTTTAGTAGAGACAGGGTTTCACTCTGTTGGCCAGGCTGGTCTCGAACTCCCAATCTCAACTGGACCACCCACTCGGCCTCCCAAAGTGCTAGGATTACAGGGATGAGCCACTGCACCTGGCCTAGGTATTAAATTAAGGTTGCCAAAAATATATTTATTTCTTTTTTTTTCCTTTTTTTCAGATGAAGTTTCGCTTTTGTTGCCCAGAGTGTACTGCAATGGTGTGATCTAGGCTCACTGCAACCTCCGCCTCCTGGGTTCAAGCAATTATCCTGCCTCAGCCTCCAGCTGGGATTACAGACGTTCACCACCATGCCTGGCTAATTTTTTTTTTGAGACAGAGTTTCACTCTTGTTGCCCAGGCTGGAGTGCAATGGCGCCATCTCGGCTCACTGCAACCTCTTCCACCTCCCGGGTTCAGCCTGCCTCAGTCTCCAGAGTAGCTGGCATTACAAGCATATGCCACCACGCCTGGCTAATTTTGCATTTTTAGTATGGAGAAACATAGCAAACCCTGTCTCAAATAAAAAATAAATTGGCTGGGCACGGTGGCTCATGCCTGTTATCCCAGCACTTTGGGAAGCCGAGGTGGGCAGATCACCTGAGGTCAGGAGTTTGAGACCAGCCTGGCCAACATGATAAAACCCCATCTCTACTAAAAATGCAAAAAATTAGCCGGGCATGTTGGCACACACCTGTAGTTCCAGCTACTTGGGAGGCTGAGGCAGAAGAATCGCTTGAACCCAGGGGCAGAGGTTGCAGTGAACCCAAGATTGTGTCACTGCACTCGAGCCTAAGTGACAGAGCAAGACTGTCTCAAAAATAAATAAATAAATACAATTAATAATTAGAAAAGGAAAGAAAGAACAGCACAGGGGAGCAGGCCTGCTGTCTTTATGTTAAGGTAGGCCCTCTGTTGGATGTGCACCCTTAACCTTTTCCTGAATAGATCATTTAAGGTGCAGCAATGCTCCTGCTCACATGATTTTTAAACATTTGTTTTTGGGGAGAAAAAATTTTTTTTTATTTTTTATTTTTATTTTTTTTTTGAGACAAGAGTCTTGCTCTGTCACCCAGGCTGGAGTGCAGGGGCTCCATCTTGGCTCACTGCAACCTCTGCCTTCCGGGTTCAAGCGATTCTCTTACCTCAGCTTCCTGACTAGCTGGGACTACAGGCACGTTCCACCATGCTGGCTAATTTTTTGTATTTTTAGTAGAGACAGGGTTTCACCACGTTAGCCAGGATGGTCTCAATCTGCTGACCTCGTGATCCCCACGCCTCAGCCTCCCAAAGTGCTGGAATTACAGGCGTGAGCCACTGTGCCTGGCCTAGGGAGAGAGATTTTAGAGAATAGGAGTAAAGAGGAAGGAGGTGAGAAAATCCCAAGTACTTTATCTTAGAGCAGAAAAAATAATGGGATAAAGGGAAAAGTAAAAGCCCAAGACCCAGAAACAGATTTGCGGGGTTGTTTTCTTGCATTGTAGCTATTTGTAAATTTAACTACCTCCCTGGCTCAGGTTACTAACCAGAGGAAGGGTGAGGGTGTGATTGTTTGGAAACAGTTTAAACAGTGACAAGAATTGAATTTCATTTGTTTGTTGGCTGGGTGCTGGTGGCTCATGCCTGTCATCTCAGCACTTTTGAGAGGCCAAGGAGGCTGGATCAAGAGGTCAGAAGTTCAAGACCAGCCTGGCCAAGATGGTGAAACCCCATCTCTACTAAAAATACAAAAAATAATTAGCTGGTCGCGGTGGCAGTCACCTGTAATCTCAGCTATTCGGGAGGCTGAGGCAAGAGAATCTCTTGAACCCCGGGGGCGGGGGGTAGCGGGGCGGAGGTTGCAGTGAGCCGAGGTCGCGCCATTGCACTCCAGCCTGGCCGACAGAGTGAGAAAAATAAAAATAAAAATAACCAGAGTGAGAAAACTAAAAATAAAAATTAAAATTATTTGTTACGCATTGCACAATAACAATAATGGTCAAGAAAACGAAAGTTAATCTACAATCCTGTCACCCTATTAAGTCACTCGTATCTATTTTCCCTTTTATTCCCTCATGCATTAAACATTATGCAATGTACTCCGCTAGTCTTGGTGAAAGTGCAGCTTGTACACATTCTGAATAAAGATGTGCGTTTTGCTTTTCTTTCCCTCTTTGTATTCCTGAGGCTGTAAGATGCACCTTCACAAGAGCGGCTTTAACGGTTACCTAACATTCCACCCCGCACAGACATTTTAAGGAACTGCTGCAGTGCAAGATCCCACACTGAAGCGTCCACGCCAGCAGATCTGACCTTGCGCTGCGGGGACTGGAGGTCGGTCAAGGTCAGGGGAGGCTGCCGGGCTACCGGGGCCGGAAGGCGCCGAGGCGGAGGTCAGCGCGCCCCTCGCGCGGCTCCTCGGGCACCTGCTGCCTTGGCGCCTTTTCCCTGCGACTTCGCCTCGCCCCGAGCGCCCTCCGCGGAGGGCCCCGAGCGCTGCGCGCGCTCCCGCCCCCCGGGCGGTCTGTGGCGAGCACCTCGCTGGGCTACGTGCTTCAGGAAGTGACGCAAGGCCCCGGGGGGCCGGGGGCGGGGCCAGGCTATAAACCGCCGGTTCGGGGCCGCGGTCCCCTCAGAGAGCGCCGGGACCTCGGGTGGCGGCTCGGGCTCCGCCGGACGGAGGACGCGCCAGGGTGAGTGGCGCTCGGCTTCTAGGACGACGCCGACCCTCGTGTCTTCCCTTCATCCTGCGGGGCTTGCTCGAGCGGCCGCTCCGACGCGGTCCAGCAGCCACAGGGCGCCGCCGCGGGGCGGGAAGGCGGCCGGGGTGGAGCGGGGCCGCGAGCCTGTGGGGAAGCGGCTGCGGCGGCGCCTCTGGCGGCTGCAGGTGCGCGGGGTGGGCGGCTGTGCGGAGAGGCGCCCTTTCGCCGCGCGTCCCTTCTGCTTTCGTCCCTTCCCTCCTCTCTGCCGTCTTCCCGCCTCCTCCGTCACGGAGCGGCGAATGGCTTCTCGGATTGCTCTGAGGGCGAGACCAGGTGTGCCCCGTGGGCTCAGCCCCGCCATGCTGCTCTCGGCTCCTCGCCCGTGAAAGCTGCGCCCTCCTGCGCCGGGCCTGGGCTGCGGGTTCGGGAGCGGGTTCGGAGCGCGGGCGCAGCCACGCTGCCGCGGCGCGGCGCGGGGAGCACGTGGCTGCTCCAGGAAGTCGCCCCAGGGAACGGCTGGGATCCGTGGGTGACCTTGGGCTCCTAAAGCTTCGCTTCCCCGGGCCCCGGGCGGGCCCTGCTCTCGCGAGGCAAGGGACAGAGCTGTCCGCGGTTCGGTGACTGGCGTGTCACGGCGCTCGGTACGGGTTTCTGTAAACGGACACTTCGGCTCTGCCATGCCCTGCCTGTTCGCCCCGCGCGTGGGTCCTGTCTTCTCCAGGCAGAATCCGACTCAGCCGCGGGCGTGCACACAGAGAACATGGCTAGCAGTTCTGACTAAAGGCGGAGGCCACAGGAGTGACTTATTTGTGAAAGACACCTGGAAATCAGCGGTGTGGTCGAGGGCTGTGCTGTATTGATAGACGCCGGACAGGCCCATTGGGTCACGTTCTGCTGGACAGTTCTTTAAGGTGGTAGTTGGGAGGCTGGGTAAGAAAACATGCTCTGATTCGGCTCTTCGGTAAACGCTTTCCCTCTGCTCACAGCTTGTGGAGACCTTGGGTACGTCCCTTATCATGCAAGGGACTGGATTCTGCGGCGTTTTCCATTTTCTTCCCCGTTGGTAAGAGGATTAAAGTAGGACATTGTATTTGGCGACCCCATACTTGTATGCTAAGCTTACTGCGAAAACTAAGGTTAGGCTCTCTCCAGTACTTGTCGACCCTGCTGTTTTTTTACCCCCTCAATTTTGGGTTGCAATGTGCTTCTCAAGAAAATCCAGTTAAGAGAGGTTTTGTCATTGACATTGCAGGGTTGGCATAGCATCCTTCAATTTCCTTTGATGTTGTTATCAAGTAATGGTGGCTGTAAACCTAGCCTGTGTTGAAGGTGTTTCGATAGACAGCAGTTAAGCTAACTCTGCCCTAAGGCGAGGCAGTTACTTGCCTCTGATAATGTACTTAAATGTCATGGAGCAAGGTTCCCAGCTAAACCTGAAGGACCACAATGAAAGCTACTTTGGCCAGGCCGCATGGTTCACGCCTGTAATCCTAGCACTTTGGGAGGTGCAGGCAGGCGGATCACCTGAGGTTAGGAGTTCAAGACCAGCCTGACCAACATGGTGAAACGCTGTCTGTATTAGAAATAGAAAAATTAGCTGGGCGAGGTGGCTAACACCTGTAATCCCAGCTACTTGGAAGGCTGAGGCAGGAGAATCACTTGAGCCCAGGAGGTGGAGTTTGCAGTGAGCTGAGCAAGATCGAGCCACTGCACTCCAGCCTGGGTGACAGAGCAAGACCCCGTCTCAAAAATAATAATAAATAGGCCGGGCGCAGTGGCTCATGCCTGTAATCCTAGCAGTTTGGGAGGCTAAGACGGACTGATCATGACGTCAGGAGTTCGAGACCAGCCTGGCCAATGGTGAAACCCCATCTCTACTAAAAATACAAAAATTGGCCGCGAGTGGTGGTGGGTGCCTGTAATCTCAGCTACTCAGGAGGCTGAGGCAGAAGAATCGCTTGAACCCGGGAGGTGGAGGTTGCAGTGAGCTGAGACCGTGCCATTGCATTCCAGCCTGGGCAACAGCGGAGACTCCATCTCAAAAAAAAAAGAAAAAATTGCTGGGCGTGGTGGTGCACGCCTGTAATCTCAGCTACTCCGGAGGGTGAGGCTCAAGAATTCCTTTTAACCTGGGAGTCAGAGGTTGTAGTGAGTTGAGATCTCGCCATTGCACTCCAGCCTGGGAAACAGAGCAAGATGCCATCTCAAAAAAAAACACCAAAAAAACAGGTGGGTTGATGTGGCTCACATCTGTAATACTGGCACTTTGGGAGGCTGAGACGGGCGGATCACGATGTCAGACGTTTGAGACCAGCCTGGCAAACATGTTGAAACCCCATCTTTACTAAAAACACAAAAAAATTAGCTGGCTTAGTGGCATGTGCCTGTAATCCCATCTACTCAGGAGACTGAGGCAGGAGAATCACTTGAACCCAGGAGGCAGAGGTTGCAGTGAGCCGAGATCAGGCCGCTGCACTCTAGCCTGGGTGACAGGGCAAGACTCCGTCTCAAAAACAACAACAACAACAACAACAACAACAACAACAACAAAACTCCCTGTTAAACCATAAGAGTGGCAGAGATGGGGAAAGATTCCAGGTCCAATGTTTTCATTATATTTTTCGTATCATTTGGAATCTCATGCATCAAGCATGCCCCAATACTGTTAAATAAAATATTTTTACAGGTAGTTCAATATCAGTTATTACAGGACAGGGAAGACAGTCAGAGAAGGCTTCATAGAGATGGCCCTTGAGCTGAGCCTGGAAGAAATGAGGAAGACCTCAAGGAACAGAGGAAGAATGTTAGTGGGTAAAAGCATGGGCTGGATTCTGTCTGATTTTGGAGAAAATAGAGGGTAGTGAAGTTGTTAAGCTGAATGTGTTTAGAAAATAGAGCTTCTAAAGCAAGTAGAGAAACTTCAGTTTATCTGAGCTCTAAGGACTTGAAACAGTGGCCTGTTTTCTAAACTGAGGTGGGCTTGTCAGTAATTACAAACATGGCTTACTTAAGAAAAATGAAGTAGCAGCTTTGGGTATGTTCAGCATAGGTGAAATTTTGGTATCTGATCCCCACCAAGCTTTGTATATAGATCCCTAATTTTGAGTCAGTACAAAGAAGCCCAAAACCTCAAGATAATTACTGCATTTAGAAAACTGAATAGAGTTTAATGCCATATTTTAATAAAGTAGGAATGATTCAATTTTAAAGAAGTTTGGGAGCTGGGTGCAGTGGCTCATGCCTGTAACCTTAGCACTTAGAGAGGCTGAGGCAGGTGGATCACTTGAGGCCGAAAATTGGAGACCAGCCTGACCAACATGGCGAGAAACTCTTTCTCTAATAAAAATACGAAAAGTTAGCCGGGAATGGTATCGTACGCCTGTAATTCCAGCTACTCTGGAGGCTGAGGCACAAGAATCACTTGAGCCTGGGAGGCAGAGGTTGCAGTGAGCCAAAATGACCCCATTGCACTCCAGCCCAGGTGACAGAGCCAGACCCTGTCTCAAAAAGAAAAAAAAAATTGTAGAAAGGTTTGGGACGGTGGTTTAGCTAGCATCTTTGCCAGCCCCTTATCTTCCATCTTAAAGATGTTTCAGAACCTCCTTCCATTTCATGGTTCAAAACATGTGGGCTATGTTTTGCCTACCTGAACTTCATCATGTGAGTAATTGAATTGTTTTCAGTCACCATTGGGAACACCCAAGATACACAAGTAGCTTAGATTGTTTATTTAAATGTGTTACCACTTTGTTCTTAAAATTAATAGAAAACTTGAGGAATGATGGTTCAGATGAGTGTTAAAATTTGCAAGATGTTTTTTCCTAGAAAAGGGTGGTTAAAATTGGTTCAGGGTGGGGCCTTCAGTTCTGGATCTAGTGATTAGGTCCTTACTGTTGTGGTGCAGTGGTAGTGATAAGCTTTTTATAACAGAAGGGGCAAAAGATTGTGCTTCTGGCTGGCTGGGGTGGCTCATGCCTTCAATTGCCTTGGGATGTTCTTCTCAAGTAACTAATCCCAGCACTTTGGGAGGCCAGGCGGCTGGTGGATCACCTGAGGTCAGGAGTTCGAGACCAACCTGACCAACATGATAAAACCCCTTCTCTACTAAAAATATAAAAATTAGTTGGGTGTGGTGACAGGCACCTGTAATCCCAGCTACTCAGAAGCTGAGGCAGGAAAATCCCTTGAACATAGAAGGGGAGGTTGCAGTGAGCCAAGATCATGCCACTGCACTGCAGCCTAAGCGTCAAGACCAAAACTCCCTCTAAAAAAA
>CAUYLG010078552.1:0-28832 GCA_963573385.1 Cacajao melanocephalus | reverse complement strand
GCTCCTCCGCCGGGAATCTCCTAGTCTGTGGGCAACAAAAATTCGTCTGAAAGTGCGGCGTCCACTCGCTCTCTGCGCTTTCACTGGGAGCTACAATCCTGAGCTGTTGTTAATCGGCCATCTTGGATCTCTCTCATTTTTTGTTTTGATATCTTAAAGGGATGAAAAGTTAGAAATACATGGGAATTTGGCAAGTTACCTTACATATCTTACATGCCTGGCTTTCATAATTAATCAATGATAGAAACTGCACAGTTACACAGTAATCCAAGGCAGATGGCTTTAGTTTGACAATCTCAAGTGATGCACAAAGAAGAATGCACAATCACATGATTTAAAAGATAAGTTTTCAATCTACTGTATGATAACCACTTATTCAAAAAAAGGAAAATCTTATTACATTGCATTGACAATAACAGCTAACATTTACTGGCTGCTAACTATCTGCCAGAAACTATATTAAGCATTTAAGTGCTTTATTTCATTTTCTAATTCAACCAATCTTAAAAACTGTACTATTACCAACTTCATGATACAGATGGGAAGACCGAGGGAGAGTGATTAAGAAAGCTGTCTCATGCTAAGGAGCCAGTAAAGTGTTGAACTGGGATTCAGACCCATACCCAATCCTACACCTTAATTACGCTTCTATACTGCTCTCTTTCTGTGTAGAATATAGAAAATAATTCCACATAGGCTAGCAACATCTTAGGTCCTGTTCAAGATGGTTTTATTGTTGAAGTTCCAAAAAGGAACTTATCAAAGGAGGGTTTACCCAGAAGACCTGTATCAGAACAAAATTCCAAACTATTTACTGAACTGTTTATCTCCAAAGGAACCAATCTGAGACGGCTGAACACATCTAAGTCCAGCCCTGACCTCAGAGATATCTCCCAAGGGACAATTAAAACAATGTCTGAAATACAGCAGTTCTCAGCCAAACAACATCTTGCAAAGAATGTTTCTGAACAACCAAGTTGACCTTCTTTGCTTCATTGCCAGATGCAATGCTGTGGAGAAGTAAGGGTGTTCTTATTTTCTATAAGCATCTTGATCTAGTCTACTGTCTATTAGGGTCAGACGTTGGCTTTAGGTTGCTTTGCCTATTTTAGGGTTGTTTTACAGTAGCAATGCAACATGTGGAAGATTCAATACAGGGAGGGATAAAAGAGAAGTTCAGTCTGGGCTGAATTCCTTTCATTTCTCCAACTAATTACCAAAGGTCATTTGCTATTCTGACACCCCAAACTTGATTTTGATTTTTCCTTTCCACCCCTCTCCCCACAAACAACCTTAACTACTTTAGTTTAACTTTTAATTTTTCAGAAATATTAATTGAGATTGTAAACAGTCTTCATACAAAATATTTAACATGTTAACATTAGTCTCTGCTTAACCATTTAACCTCTTCCTAGGGTCAAAATGCTTCAGGACAGAGGGTACTTAAATAATTGTCATTCAATTATATCCTACCAGTTGAAGAGAGGTGTAAATGGGATAAGGGCAAAGGCTCTCATTGAAGCTGCTTTCTGGACTGTTCACAGACAGGGTAACTGTGATAAGCAGCAGCATCTTTCATTTACAGGAAAACTTAACCAACACTGGTCTGTTTGGGTAGTTTATCATAACCCATGATTTGCAATGGTCTCAAAATGTAGTAAAACAAAGAGAGAAAAGAACCCAACTTCATATAAACTGATAAACCAACATATTTGCCTTCCTAAGCAGGCACTGTATCAATGCTCTAAACCTGGAAAAACTGAGGCTCAGGGAAAAATCACGCACTTGCTCATGATCACATAGTGGCAAAGTGGGAGGGTCAGGATTGGAATGCAGGTCCACATGTGACTCCAGTGCCCACATTCTTTGTACTGCTGGTAAATGTTTGCACTCTATTCTAAATCCTTCTGCCTTTAAAGACTGAGCCTGGCAGATAACTAATTCATCTGGTATTTAGAGTTTTAAGTAAGGCTTCTTTGGACTATGCAATAATAACTGCAAAGATTAAGAATGTCTATTATACCCTGGAAAGTATCATAAGACTACTATGCCAGGACAGGAGCAGCATAATGGTTAAGTTCTCAGGCCATTATGTCCATGGCACCTGAAAAGGAAGCACAGAAGGTGAACTGGGTTGTTCAAAAACATTCTTTGCAAGATGCTGTCCAGCTGAGAAATGTTGGGTTTCAGACATTGTCTTAATTGTCCCTTGAGAGCGATCTCTGAGTTCAGGATTGGATTTAAAATGCCTTTGGCATCTCAGATTGGTTCAACATCAGAGTCAGAACCTGAGATGGTTCCTTATCCACAGAAAGGAAATAATAATAGTTCCTTCTCATGTCACCAGTTCTCATGTCACCAGGTTACTAGGATAGATGACTGAGATAGACAGATACCCAAAGAGTGCCTCAGTACAGCACCTGGCCGATAATTAGCACTCAAAACGCAAGGCACAATGCTGAGCTGGATGTTCATACAGCTCAACACTGAGGCCACGATGCTCTTTTCCCACATACATTACTCTTCTACAAAATCTAGGCAATGGAGAATGCCTAATCTTGCTTTAACTTAGTCTAAAGCAGGTTTGAGAGAGCTGGGGCCTGAAAGTTAAGTAAATAAATATCATTACATATTCCTAACTATATCTACCTTTTTCCGTGATTCGAAAAAGAGTGGCACATTTTAAGGGACCAGTGGAGTGACCATCAGATAGACAATTTTTATTCTGAAGGTGGTGGGAGGAGACATGGGAAGGAAGTTGAGGGGAGCAGCTCAGCTTGGACTTTCAGCGGAGCACGGCTAAGACAGGGAGATGATACTCATCAAGTGGGCTGTGGGCCAGGAGAAAGGGAAATCAGATACATAATGTGGCCACACCTGGAAGGGGATGGTCACAGGAGCAAAGGGGATGGGAAACAGGTTTTGGCTCACAACAGGACACGAGAAACATTAAGGCTGAGAAACGGTGGACTTAGGAACAGTGGAGGCAGAAGACAGCTGGGGAGTTTGGGAGCACAACGTACTTGGAGACTGCGACACACTAGAGACTGCTCCCAGTTCTACCGTATCAGTGGGTCTTGATGGGTTGCTACAAAAAGAAAGTGAAGAAGAGAGGAAAAACAACAGCAAATGGAAATGGAGTGGCACCTCCTCTGCAGCTTTCATAGAGCTGCCTTCTATTCAGTAACTCTTTCCAGAGGGCAAGCGTCTCTTCCCTTCAGTAACCCAACCCAGGAGAGTGAGGAGCTCTCAACAAGAACCTGGGATGCAGGGTACAGAAGAGTGGTTCCAGTCATATTCTAGGGTCCAGTGACATCTCTGTTTTCTTGGGCTGGGCAGGAAGTTCTAACAGACCCTCATTACCCCAGCTCCCACCCAAACCCAATTCAAGAGGTTATCTGGGACTCTAAGGCAATGTAGGATCTCCCGGGCAGAAGCTTTGGTCTTCAGGATCGAGAAAAGATAGAGACATATTAACCTTGCAGAAGGGGATGTTGGTACCCAGACCTTAACACTGACATGAATCATCCAAAGCACCCAAGCCAAGTCACAAGCAGAAATGGAAGCTTACTTTTCAAGAAGATACAGTTGATTTTGTTTAAAAGAAGTTTTGCTATCATATTTGAACATGTAACTATTAGATCAACGTTAAAATTACCCCAAATAATCTTCTCAGCTTTCAACTCAAGGTCTAATTGGATAATTGGTGGGGGAAAGAAAACTCACAGTGAAAAATCAAAAACTGAATGTACTTTGAAAGTCAAAAAGACATCTTATGGTGCTGCATTTTTTTAAGCATCCAAGAATGTGAACCTTCTATTGGCAAAAGTCCCTTTTCTCTTTAGTATTACTCTGTCACCACTCTCCTGCAAACCATCTAGCCTCAAAAGCTTGGATACAAGACATCTCCTAATCAGTGTGGTGGTTCGCAGGGTCCATCCATGCCACTGTCAACGTGGACTCTTTTTAAAAACTCCTTTCCGCCTAAGGACAGGGGTCCCCTGATGATTTCTGTTGTGGGTCTTAAAGCAGAGAACTGGCTAGACTGGAAAACTGCCCAGTGGGTTTTGAGAAATGTAACTGACTGACTGCTAGTCTGTGTGACATAACACCTCGCAGACTCAGATTATGCAAAGCTCACAGAGACTCACTAGTCTTCACACAGCTGGGAAACAGCTCTGTTTGTTGACTAGTGACATGAAAGCACTGTATATTTGGCTGTTTCCAGGCAAAAATGTGCAGAGATGGAAGTTGAGGAGACCGAGAGGCCGAAGTGGCTGCCAGCAATTCTGTACTGAAGAACTGAGGATGTCTTCACTCCCTACACTCAGATGCTTTTGTTCTCTTGGCAGTTCAAATTTTTCGATTCTTAATGGTGAGACAGTTTGGACCAGCCCTGCCTTGTAATTCAACCTCAGTCTAAGGAAGTGATTCTTGGAGAAGAACATAAGAGGAAACTGTTTCAAAGCCTAAGACTGAAGATAGTCATAAGGACAGTGCTTGAAATTAAGCTGAAATTGGATGAGACACTCAAGAGAAGTATTAATAGGATGTTTCTGTCATCAAAAAAAGGTGTAGAGAGAATAAAGAGAGACAAAGGGCGTAGAGAAACAAGTAGGAAATAAAAGTGCTTTTTCCAGAGTCATAACATCTGCACAACAGTATATACACAGTCCTCAGCCAAACAGGATATTTTGAAAAATAAGAGAAGACGTTTCAGTACTTTCCTAGTTTAAAAAAGTTTGCTGCTGTATTTACATAACCTGAACAAACCCATAAATGTCTAATTTTTTATTTCCATGAGCTTGATTTCAAGTTCTATCTCTCATTTTTGTCACTGACTCATCTGCTTTTCTGGTAAATAACCACAAGCAATGCTTTGCCAAAAACGATACCAACTTAAAGGTTTCTTTAAGGTTGTTAACGCACAGATTAAGGGGTATGCTATGATCTGAATGTTTATGTGCCCTCAAAATTCATATGTTGAAATCCTAGTCCCCAAAGGGATGGTATTAGCAAGTGGGGCCTTTTGGATGTGACTACGGATTAGTGCCCTTGTAAAAGAGGCCCAAGAGAGACCCCTTCACCCGTTCTACATGTGAGCGCAGCAGCAGAAAGGAAGCCATCTATGAACCAGAAAGTGGGTCCTCACCAGACACCGAATCTGCTAGCACCTTGATCTAGGAGTTCCTAGCCTCAAAATTATGAGAAATAAATTTCTGTTGTTTATAAGCTATCCAATTTCTGGTATATTTGTTACAGCAGCCTAAATGGACTAACACAGAGTGGTTTGAGGTTTTTCAAATGTATACATCCAATTACCAACCAGACGCATTTTCTTCCCTAAATTAAAGTCCTATAATTTGGATGATTGTCCCCCTAAACCTCATGTTGATATCTAATTCAAAACTGGAGATGGAGTCTAATGGGAGGTGTTTGGGTTATCGGGGTGGACACCTCATGAAGAGATTATTGCTGTCCCAGTGTGGTGGTGGGCAGTAAGCGAGCTCTGCTCTATTTAGTTTTTGCAAGAGCTGGTTATTAAAAAGAGCCTGGAACCTCTCTCCCCTCTCCCTTGCCTCTTTTCCTTCCATGTAATCTCTGCAGATGCAGGCTACCCTTTGCCTTTTGCCATGACCAGAAACATCCACCTCACTAGAAGCTGAGGAGATGCTGGTGCCATGCTTCTTGAGTAACCTGCAGGACCATGAGCCAACTAAACCTCTTTTCTTTACAAATTACCCAGCCTCAGGTATTTCCTTATAGCAACACAAACAGACTACGATAGAAAGCAGAGGCTACTCATCCATAAAACCCTAAGTGTACCTGCTTACAGAAGGGTAGAAGCTTTGTCTGGCCAACCTCTCCTTAGCTTTGTTAATTTGGGTGGGGAAAACATAAACAACCCTGTAACCCTTATGTTACTCATAAGTGTTAGCCCTCCTCCTTTACTTCTTAGCCCAAATGAACCTGAATATCCCTCTTTCACACATTTCCACCATTGCAAAACAGATGGAGGATAGAAATCCAGAGAATGGGTCACTCAGGGACAGCAAAAGGCTCACAATGAAACTGAATCTTTGAGTAACAATCTCTTTTCATCTAAATAACAACCACTTCAAATTCCTAAAGTTTCTTCAGTGATTTATTTGAAAAAGTGTTAAAATCCTACAGGTTTCCGGCACTTAACAGACGGTCAAGAAATGCTTGATAAGACTTACCATGCCCTTACATACATCATCTCATTCCATCTTAATAACAACCCTAACAGCAGGCATATTATGAACCCACTTTAAAGGTGAGGCAATTAAGGCTTATAGGTTAGAAGGGCCTCCCAGGGGCCCTCAACAACAGGGCAAAAGGAACACATGAACACCAAGATTGCTGATTCCAGGTTCTGGATACTAACCACACACAACACACTAGCTCTATTCAGCGTAACCTGGAGTAAGCCTGTGGACCCAAGGCCTGCATCCAACCTTGACCCACAATCTGATGGGACTTCATCCCTCACCTATCCAAATACAGCAAAGATACGAGGCACCTAAAAATAGCTTTTAGCAAAATACTAGGGCTGATCTCCTGCCCAGGACTCATCTCTGCACACACTGCTGATGCCAGGGAAAAAGCTCATCACTGCCTTCCCTGGGGATGGAGTGGCTGCAAGGCCTGAAATATACAATGATTACACAGTGCCTCTGCCCTTTAAGTTCCCTGCAAATATGTGGATGGGGTGAGTGAGAAAGATCGCCGCTCAAGTCCATCTGGTAGTTATTTTCTTTACAAGAGTAATCATTATGTTACACCACTTCCCTTTCTTATTGGAATTGGCTTATTAGGACACTATTAGTCAAGCGGAGACAGAGGCTAACCCATGGCTAAAAAGCTTGGGTGAGCAAAGAAAAATAAGACTTGTGTTTTCAAAGGCATACGTGGGTGTCTGATCGATTCCCTGGATTAAAGCTGCCCAATTTTACCTTTCTATCCAATGGTGCCTACCACAGGGCCTGGCACTAGGTGTATGAGAATGTGAGGAGCTAAACTGCAGAACACATTTGGAAGAACTTCACTTCATTCCTACTGTTAACCACGCTTAAAATTACCAGGATAAACATTAAAGAGATGTGCTGATATTCCATCCAGGATATCATCTCTTCATTTTGTCTAAATCTTTTTTTTTTTTTTTTTTTTTGACAGGGTCTCACTCTGTTGCCCAGGCTGGAGTGCAGTGGCATGCTCTTGGCTCATGGCAAACTCCGCCTTCAGAGTTGAAGAGATTCTCCTGTCTCAGCCTCCCCAACAGCTGAGACTACAGGTGTATACCACCATACCTGGCTAATTTTTGTATTTTTAGTAGACAGGGTTTCACCATGTTGGCCAGACTGATCTTAAACTCCTGACCTCAAGTAATCTGCCCGTCTAGGCCTCCCAAAGTGCTGAGATTACAGGCATGAGCCACCGCGCCCAGCCTGAATTCTTTTATAGGCAGGATGTTTCGTTTCGTACTCCATGTGCTCTACACTTGACCTGTGTACGCGAGAACACGGTATGGGATGAAAACATTTCATGGACCAGAAGCCAACAGGCAAACTAAAATGAGCCAGCAGAGGACACTTGCAATGTTAAGTCTCAACTTTCTGAGCTTCTGTTTTTTCATCTGAAAATGAAGAGTCGTGGGTAAGAACACCTATCTCGCAGGGTCTTTCTGAGGATGAAATACAATAATGCATGTACACCTCCAATCCAAACAGTACTTGGCATCTATAATAATGGTACTTTGGAAGCCTATGAGAGACTTCGGAGAAGAGTACTGTCTCAGGAAAAAAATTTTTTCTTATTTTGCTAACAGTGTCAGCTCAGAGATAGGCAACACTGGGTTCAAATCCCAGCTCTACATTTAGACTCTAACTCCTAGCCTTAATCCTTCATAATCTGCCACTCTCATTCAATAAAAAGAGCTCTATCTAATGAAGAATATGGAGAAGCTAATGTATGCACATACAGAAAGCACCTTACGTGCAGGGCACCCAGTGGAACTCAATGAATATTATTTCCTTTCCTTTTAAGCTCCTTGGTCTATGGTCCAGTGTATAATTGCCTTATAAATAGATTCTTACTCATCAAATATTTTTATAGCGAGGCAATCACTATTTCTGAACACAGAAAGAACCACTTACAGATAAATCTCAACAAAATTGCCAATTCAAATTGTCTCGTTATGCTCATTTAATCCAGTGTAGCTGGGTAACATATTTGTAAACCAAACCCTAATTTTCCTTATAAATCACTGAAATGAAATAGAAGTAACAATGTATAATTTTTTTTTTTTTAGCAGAAGTAGGCTGTTTCATTAGATATACTATGGAATGGCTCTATGTAGAAGCTTTTCGGAAACAAAATTTACTTCATGGTGATTACTCTAATAGATACATTTCAAAATGTCTGGACATCTGGAACACCTTTTGATACAATTGTCTATCAGAGTCACTTACTTCCAGTTCTGAAAAGGACAAAATAGTTTCTGGGATTTGGGACTTTATAAAACTTGATCTGGGTGGATCTAGTGGAACAAAAATAATGTGTCCCCTAAACCTGGAAACAATTTTGTTAACTGGGGCATCACGGAGAAACTCATTCTTTTTAAACACAAGCCCACTTTTGGTTAGCAACCTGAAAAGTTCTGAGGACTGCCAAGACAGGCCTTTCAGTCTTGAACTCATCACCAAATGAATATATATCAAGAGCTTATATAGTACACATGGCAATGGATTAGTGCCACATACATGGCCCCAGACAAGGCAGACTCTTCCACTTACTTAGTTACAGCTACGATAAATGTCATGCAGGAGAGTTACCAAAGTGAGAGTCTCGGGGCATGAGATGGAGTCTGTGACATCCGAGAGGCCTGGCTTCCTAGAGGTAGTGATGCTTCCGCTGAGATGTGAAGAACAGAAAGAGAGATTGTCTAGTGAAGTGCAAATCCTAAGTGCAGACAGAAAGGCTGTGGACAGGAGGGGAGAGGTGGAAAATTTGCAGGTTACTTAGTGCAGAGTACTTGGCAAGACTGTTCCAGGTAGACAGAGGAGCAGGTGCAAAGGCCCAGAGGCAGAAAGGAGCTCAGTGGCACACCTGTGGACTCTCAGAGACAGGAGAAGCTGGAAAAAGAGGATGAAGGGGAGAAGAATCTTGGCAGATGGAAGCCAGTAAGATCTAAGCATGTTGGACCTTAGAGCCACCCAAGAGAAATGGGAAGACACAGGAAGCTTGAGGGAGACTGATAAAAGATTTACATTTCTAAGAGATTATTCCTGATACTAGGTACAGAAGGACTTGAAGAAGGGCAATAAGATTTGTAGAGGAAAGAGTTATAGTCCAGACAAGAGACAGTGCTTGAGACAAAGGCCAATTGTGCCCCCTAAGGGACTTTTGGCAACATCTGGAAATATTGTTGATACCACTTTGGAAGTGCTACTAGCATCTAGTAGGTAGGTAGGTAGATGCCAGGGATATTGCTAAGCATCCTATAATGCACAGGGCAGCTTCCCACTCCCATCACCACTACCACCACCACCAACACACCCACAGCCAAGAATTATCCAGTCCAAAATGTTGGTAGTGCTGAGATTCAGAAACCGTGGTTTGGACGAAGGTGGTCATTTAAATGAGCTGGAGAGCTGTGAATAGATTCAAGATGTATTTAGGAGGTAAAATCCACAGGATTCAATGAAAGATTGTACGGGAGGTTAAGGAACAAAAGGTATTGAGGATGTATCTCAAGTTTTTCAATAAATCCAAAGAAAGTTATGTCTAGAATGTTTCTTTTCCCAGAAAGAAGAGCAAAAAAGACGTTTGTGCTGGAGTGCTTTTGCTTTAAGAATCAGAGGGGTAAGTCAGGGTGAGAAACTGAGGCTGGGAGAACTCTTTTACTCAAGTGTAGCAACCCAAGTCTGTTGCAGCTCAGATGTGGCCTCAGTGAGGTCAGAGATGCCTGTCTAGGCTATGATTATCTGTCATTTAACTACTAGACAGTCTGGGCTTTAAAATTTTATCCTGGTCTTAAGACTTGGAAGGTGTTTAGACAATGGTCAGTAAATCCGTAACTGTGTGAAGACCAATACATGTTTGGTCTGTATCTACCTGAGCATAAGCTCTTCATCTAGCTTAGTAGCTACTTAAATAACCAGCATCATCTGGGAGCTCATTGGAAATGCAGAATCTCAGGCTCCTGGCCAATCTTAATGGATCAGAACCTCTAGGGGTGAGACTCAGGAATCTGTGTGAAGCTCTTCAATGATTCCGATCAGGCTAAGGCTTGAGAATCCTTAATACAGCTCATATTGTAGAACGGAAGAAACAATGTCTATGCTGGCACAGCACTAACAAACCCTAAGTGCTCAGCAGGTGTCAAAAAAACCCTGAAACCTAAGATAATTTAAAGAATTCCACATCATTTATGCAAGTTCTAGGCTGCGGAAGAGCTGGTACTGGAAATCTGAGTGTTTCTAATCTCCTTCAGCTTATAACAGAGAAGCAAACATCAGGGCTTATTTTAAAAAGAAAATAAAAATGTTGCACATGTGAGTCTCCAGGCCATATAAATCTTTCTGCCTTTTAGAAGAGAATAAACAGTACCCAGCAGGAGCAGAGAGCCGGCCCAATGAAATAAACAAGTTCTTAAACAGCTTCCAGTGGGAGGAGTTTTATAGTTGACGCAGGAACAGCAAAAGCATTCAGCAGGGGCCACTGAGGGTTAATTTCAGGGCAAGGAGAGACAGCAAGCTTCCCTATGGCCTGAGGCCAGCCAGGGTCTGAGGCCAGGGAAACCATCTAGAGCAGCCTGTGGGCCAGGCCATCCTTGGCTGTTCTGAAGGCTGGCACTGAGGTTCATCAAAGTTCCAAGCAGGGCTCCAACTCCAGAACAAACCTCCGTAAGTTCAAAATCAACATCTTGTCCCTAAGCTTAACATCCTCGTTTATGCTGCTCACCAACACAACAGAGCCTCAAAAACATCCACAGTTTTGATTCAAGTATCATATTTTTTACTCTGAGATTTTACCCAAACACTCCAGAAAGAAAACAGAAAGTTAAGAAGAATAATAAACCAGCTCAACAATAAATGATGCATAAACTCTGGGGCAGTGAATGGCTTATTTATAAATACGCATCACTTAAAACAACGAAGGAAGTCCAGATGACAGCATAAACAGCAGAAACTCAGGAACTCCTTCACCCTAAATCTGGCGCCTAACTGAAGACCAAGCTTTGCCTTCTGTTTTGGTGATTCGAAGACTCACACCAGTCTTTTGTGTGCCTGTGAGGTCCTGGGTGAGCCGTGGAGCTGTAAATATTTGCCCTTCGCCCAGAGCTGGCCAGCTGCTGAGACTGCAGCTGACAGACAGGCCAGGGGCCAGGAAGGGAGGCCAGGTCGGAAAATTTGCAGGCCTGGTGTGCATGTATGGAAGGGGGGCTGGGAGAGGGAAGGGGGAGGCAAAGCAGACACAGGCCCCTGGGGGACCCTCGGGCAAATATTTTCCCCTTTCTGCCACACCATCTGGAGCAGGCAACCACAGAAGGGCAGCAGGCCCAGGCCCCTCCCCAAGAAGGCAGGAGCACCCAGCTGTTGAAAATGTGGCTTTTGCAATCAGGGAAACCACTGGTTCTCAACCTGGGTGACTAAGCATCCCCCACCCCCCACCCCCGCCTCCCCGGGGCAGGACACTTGACAATATTTGAATATTTGGATTGTCACTATTTGGGAGGGAGGCCAAGAATGCCACTAAACATCCTACAATGCACAGCCCAGCCTCCCCTGCCCCCCTCCCAACTAAGAGTTATGGGGCCCAAAATGCCAATATGCCCCAAGCCTGAGAACTCTGAGGTAGAATCTGAGTACAAGTTCTGCTCCCTGGGTCACTATTTAATTTTGGACAAGTTCTATAACTTCTCAGAGTCTGTTCCCTCATCTCAAAGGATAACATAGGTAATGCATGTACAGTGCTTCCTATTGTTGGTGGCACTTAATAAACACTCAATAAATGGTAGTTGTGGTTGCACTGAGGGACAACATAATGGTTAAGAACTTGGGCTGGAAAGATGGGCACACAAAGGTTCAACATGCAGCTTTGCACCCAAAAGCTGTGAGCCAGGCATGAAACTGCCCCTTCATGAGCCTTAGCTTTTTCATTTACTAAATGTGAAGGGTCACACCTACCTCACTTGATTAAAAAGGAAATGACTGGGAAGAATGCAGCAGCCAGCCTGGAGCAAAGAAAACCCTCGCTCGTGGTGGCTGTTACAATTACACGAACTACCACAGTAAGGGAATTGCTCAGGTGGAGATGTTAAAAATAATTATAGGTAACACTTGAGCATTTACTCTCCACCAGGCACAGTGCCAGGCCCTTCTTCTATAATCTCTCCCTAAAGCCTGACAAAAACCTTTCACACTGAGGGAAACTGAGGGACCTGAGAATTAAGCCAGAAGTTCACCCAGCTGGTTAGCAAAAAAAAAAAATTCTGATTTTCAAATAAAAAAAAACCTGAAAACAGTTTTAACTCCAGAGGACTCACAATTATTACTTTATACTTGTTGAGGGCAGAGTGGTCCTTTAATTCTTTCTGAAATCCCTGGATGAATACCTCAGGGGGTGCCTGGCTGTGTTTCTGTTCTGTATGTAACATCTCTAGGGACCATAGTTTCCAACTTTAGAGAGGTTAAGCAGCTTGCTCAATGTCAGCCAGCTAGCTAGCAGCAAAACCCACGCTTGCATCCAGCTTTTACCCCAGAGGCCTCTCTTCTGGCATCCTTCTTAACTTACTTTCCATTTGGTTGTGGGTTCCCCCCCCCTACTTTTTTTTTCCTGGAATCCTAGACGATGCACGGATACAATTCACCCAATGTGTCCATCTTTCCTCTCCTGTGTGTCAGTCTATAGGTTTCTGACCTCGAGAGGGTCAGCAACTTGCCCGAGATCCCCCAGCTGGTCTGAGCAGCAAATCCTTTGAACGCAGTTTTGACTCTGCAGCTGCATTCTTCATTCTTATCCTACACTTGCTTGTGGATTCTTTTTCGTCCTTCCAGAACCCCTGAAGCTGCGCAGCTATACTTTATAGGTTACTAGACTACAGGGACCTCAGTGTCCCACCTCACGCAGGTTCAGCGACCTGCACGTAGTGATACAGCTGGTAAGCAGTGGAAGAAGAGAAAGGAAGCAGGGATGCTCCCGGGAAGCTCAGGGCATCCTGTACCTAAAGGGATGGGGCGGGCTCCTAGGTCCCCAGGGGGCCTGGCTGGAGATCGGGGCGGGCAGCAGGCGCCTACCTTGCCGTCCGGCGGCGCGGCCACGCAGCGGCTGAGCGAGTCGAGGCGCGCGCTGTATTCGGTGAATTTCTTCTGGTAGCGCAGGGCGGTCATCTGTAGTTCGAGCTGCGCGGCGGCCAGCTGGGCCACCAGTGACTTCTCGCGCTTCCCAGCGCGCAGCGCCTCCTTCTTGAGCGCCTTGTGCAGCGCGCCCAGGCGGGCCTGCAGAGCGCTGTTGTGCGCCCGCAGCGCTCGCGCGCAGCAGTGGCCGCCCGCGCGCTGCTCGCCGTGCGTCAAGGGCAGCCCGCAGCCCTCCTGGCAGCGGCCCACGGGCCGCGCATCGCACGCGTCGCGCATGTGCGCCTCCACGTCGCGCCGCAGCAGCACCTGGCCGCAGCCCGCGTGGCGGCAGCGGGCGGGCGCGAAGTCGCAGCGCTCGAGGTGCTCCGGCAGCTGCTGCAGCTTGACCACCCGGCCGCAGCCGCGCGCCGCGTACGCGCACTTGATGTCCAGCTTGAGGATGAGGCGCTTGAGCGGCAGGACGTGGTTGAGCTCTTTGGCAGACAAGCGACCGCGGCAGCGCGCCGGGCAGCTGCCCTCCTGCACCACCCAGGGCAGCACGCAGCCGGCGCAGAAGACGTGGCCGCACGGCGTGGTCAGCGGGTCCTCTAGGACCTTGTGGCACAGCGCGCACTTCAGGTCCGGGTCCACGTCGCCGTCGAAGCGGTCCAGCTCGAAGCCCATGGTGGCGGCCAGGTCCCGGAGTCGCCGCCGGGCGGCCGGGCGCCCCCCTCCCTCCCCACGAGGCGGCCCAGACAGGCCGGCTGCGCCGCCCGCCCGCTTGCTAGCTCTCCCCGGACTGAGCCTAATTGCTCCAGACTTCCTCGGAAAATGCCCGAGGAATAGGACTCCTCCGGCCGTATTTGCGCGAGCGCGAGCGCACATACATCTTGCCCTGGAGGCCTCCCGCCAGCCCCCGGGAAAAGCAAGGAGGCTGGAAGGCAGAAACGCGTGGGAGGACACTGAGGCTCGCTAGACTGGACTGGCCCGCCCAAGACGCCAGCCTGAAACCTCTTGGGAAACTCCTTTCTGTTCTCATACAGTCTACGCTATAGGAGACAAAACGCCAGCCGAGAAAAGCTCGCTGGGTTTGGAGCTGAGGCTGCTGCTTTCGCCCAGACGAGTTCTCTTGGAGCCCCTTCCGGAACGGATCAAAACTTTTTTACTCCCTACTCCCTCCCCCTTCCTCTAGTGGCTGATTGCAGAGCACTAAAAATAGCTGGGGCCCGCTATCTCAGCACTTACGGTCATTATTTATTTATTTCATTCCAGAGAAAGTTACAAAACCTGCGGGACGCTCCGGCTGCAACTTCAGTTCCTCCGACCAGAGGTCCTGCGAACTTCCAGGATTTAGCAGGTTTCCAAGACCAGTGGATGAATCTAGCCGGGCAAATTTTGGGGGTCAAGAGCGGCTCGCCAGCTGCTGGAGTGGGAGAAGCCAGCGTGCTGGCTCCATCCACTTCAACTAACACCTCTGAAGTGTCTGCACTACAGTGTGGCAAGCGTTGTGCGCTTCTAAATCCGTTGCTTTAAAGATCATCAGTACAATGTTGTGAGAGGGTTAGCTCCATTTGAAAATTATTTTCCCGTGCTTACAAAAGAAGCGATGCTGACTGTATTAGAACTGGGAGAAGACCCGATCTCTCCCATAATCATGTAAAAAAACTGCCCTCCTTCAGTTTTGTTTTGTTTATGTGTACACTTTGTCATCGTTCCATTGAGAAAAAAACTTGCCCTGTAGGGTCCTGTAGATCAGTGTTTCTCACATTTTAATGTGGTTGTGGTTCTGATCCAGTGTGTGAAAGCACTTCCAAGTGATGCCAATGCTGCTAGTTCATGCTGGTCCTTGGATTCCCACTTGATTGGAAAACCCTGGTGATCCATAGATCTGGACATTTATTCCCTGCTCTGGTGTAGCTTTTCAAGCAGTACAGCAAACCTGGCTGGGTAGCATTCAGCAACACTCCTGAGCGTTGGAGGAATATTTTTGGAATTCCAGCCTGAGTGGAAAGTTCATAGAATCATCCATGGATTTTATTTTATTTTTACCTCCCAAGGCTATAGACATTCCTAAGAAACACGCAGTCAGCATTGGTGAGAGTGAAATCAAGCTATGGAATTCTCATTTGGAATCTGCTGCCAGTTTCTGAACAGTGAAGCGGGAGAGTTGGAGCTCTGTATTCAGTGAGACTCGGCCCCGGAAAGTGGGATTACAGCATCCATTTTGTCTAATTGCTTTCCTTCTCTCTTTTATGTGGCTGCTAAAGCCGCATGACCTTCACTATTTAACTGCTTCATCAGAGTGAAAGAATTGCCTTGATGTTCATAAGGATTACTTGTTTCTAACTGACCTTTAAAAAGTTGTCACTCACTAGATTTTTCAGTGCATGGTTGAGGTCACTGGACAGTGTTCTTTAATCACTGTTGGTGGCATTTGTTGCCTATTTGTAGTGGAGACTTTCTTTTAATTGCTTTAATCAATTAATGCATTGCTTTGATAGGATTCCGCATGGGGTGGAATATTATTGGCCTTTGTTCAGATAAGCTTGTGCCAGGGAATCCTCCATCAGTATATTCATTAAACTACTCACGGGCTCTCAGATAATGGGTAAGAAACAAATTCTTTCACCAAAGATGTGTGGGCTTGTCAGTTTCACAGGACGAGCTAGTGTCAACAGGGTGATAATCTTCAAACCAAACTGGTTTTGAGAAACAGGGAAGCTCTGTCCTACACCATAAATGTAAATTAGTGCTTACTTGGGGTGTACACTTCTTTTTGGAGGTGTTCTACTACCCCTCGGGTGGTCTTCCAGATGGCAGACTGAGAGGTTGTTGATGAAATGCTACAGCTTTCATCAACAGAGGAGGCCACAGAAAAGCCGTAGCCTACTGTGGATTGGCCTCTTTAAGTGAAAGGAAAGTCTGTCTGTGCCACTCATCAGCTAATTTTAGTATCAAAATTCTTGGAGGTTAGAAAAAAAAAATCCTACAATGTCAGAGCTGGCAATACCATGCATGTTATTTCAGTCACTGAACTTAGACAGGAGAAATGAGAGCCAAAAATACTAGGAAAAAGGAATTCAAGGGCAGTTTCTCAACCTTGGCACTACTGACATTTTCATTCAAATAATTATTTGTTGCGGGGCGGGGGGGTTGTCCTTTGCATTGCAGAATATTTAGGAGCATCTCTGATCACTATCCACTAGACATGGTAACAACCCCCCATTGTGACAAGCAGCCATGGCCAGTGCCAGATTGAGAACCACAGTTTTAGGGAAGCTTTTTGCTCATTACTGAAGTCAGGCAGTGCTGTCAACCCACATTTTCTGCTGGCTGTGGAACCACCTGGTGAATGCTGCACAGTGAGAGAGGGATGTTATTATAAATCGAAAAGTCAAGGCACCATACCAATCAACATGAATAAAAACTGTAGGAAGATGAATGTTTGGTGTGGCAGGCCTCCTGAGAAAAGGAGCTGATTTTTCTGACATGGATTAGACACTTACTCAACCGTCCCAGAAGCAGCTGAGTGTTTATATATGGATGAATTCCTTGTGGACAGCTGGACTGGTCACTTTGCAAACGACTTTGCAGCTTCCACTACCTCTGTTGTTACACCTTCCTTTTATTGCCTGATTCTGCACTCTGTGGCCCCAAGCCTCATAAAAATACTATTTTTATTTCTGTATTCACCACTATCGCCTTCTGATTTTAAACTCTGTTTTTAGTATCCTTTCCATCAACACGTTTAATCAGAGGGTGATAATAATATCTACCACTTTTTTGGAATCTTAGTAGGTATCAAGCACTGTACCCAGCATGTGACCTTCATTGCCTCATTAATCCTCACAGCGCATAGAGAGGTAGATATGTTGTCTGCCCTGTGTTACAGATGGAGAAACTGAGGTTTATAGCTGTCACGTAAGGTATCTAAGTAGGTTAGGTACCTCACTGAGCACACAAGGTAACTTGTGTACCTTATAAGGTTACATAAGGTATCCCTCCAGTCAGGGATGTTGACAGGAGAATTTCAGAATCCTCACTCTTAATCATCATGAGCGTTATGCGTCCTCCTCCATAAGCCTTCCAGCTCAGGAGGCACTCCGTTACAAATAATATGGATAATCACTCCACTCCATGTTTGCTGGCTATCAATCCTCAGCTGCCCCTAGGGTCTAGATAATTTGTGGCTTCAGTATTGGAAAAAAGAACCAAAAAAAAAAAAAAAGTCAAAGTTTTAAATTTTTTTTGTTTCTTTCCCAGGCTTAAATATTTGTATTCTGCTAGCTAAAATGGCACTATGCAATTGGATAATGATCTGCTTTTACCAAATGAAAGTACCACCAGAGTGTACAAAGGTACAGCAGTCATCCACAAAAACAAGTGTGAAACATTTTGGTCAGACTGCTTGCCTCTTAACATTGCCAATGTCAGCCATCCTGGGGGACTGGTACATTCGTTTGGCCTTGGGTTGAAAGGTAAGGAGAAGAGAAGGTAATTCTCTATTCTGGAGACTTTTGAAGACTTTGATAAGTCAGGATGAGTTATCACAGTGGGGACGCTGGACAGAAGACAAGAATTACAAAAATGCTTCTTACAAATTTGAGCAAAAGTCTGGTCTGCAAAAGTCTGGCTCTCCTTTCCCAACTCTCCAGATAGGATTAGCTTCCACAGCCACATGCACATACCCTTGTATAACATTGATCACACTTGAAATGTCTTAATTTATCCAATAATTATTTAGTAGCTATTACATGCAAAGAAGAGGCTGTTCTTGCACTGGGGCTACAGAGGAAAACAAACAAAATAAGCAATGTCCCTCCCCTCTTAAGCCTTCATTTGAGGGTAGGGAACAGCAGATATCAATAAATGAATAATAAATTAGATGATTATGGAATATGATAAGTTCCCTAATACAATACTGCTCCAAGTGTGGTCTGAGGACCAGAATATAGTTCCTGGGCATAACCTGGAAGCATGTTGGAAGTGCAGAATCGCAGGCCGCATCTTGGATCTACCGAATCAGAATCTGCCTTTTAGCAAGAACACCAAGTGATTTATGTACACTTACTGTGTGAGAATCGCTGCTCTAAACACCATGAAAGAAGCTCATGTGCTGGAGAAAAATCAAAGGGGCCCATTTCACATAGGGAAGTCTGGGGAGGGGAAGTGTGAGTTGTTCCTTGAAGAATAAGAATGAGCCAGCAATAGCTGTGAGAAGAACCCAGGCTCAACAAGAGAAAGTGCTGAGGTTCGAAGGGAGTCAAGCACATGGTCTATTTGAATTAGGCAGAGTGTGCCTAGAACTTACAGCAGAGTAAGCCAAGCAGAGAAGAATCAAATATGGGTAGAAAAGTAGGCAAGAACCAAATGGATGCGGGCCTGCAGAACCTGCGGAGGAAGGAGTTTGAATTGATTTTAGTGCTGGATGGCACTGAAGTATTTTGGGCAGCAGAAGGGCACAGCTTGATCAATGTCTAGTTTCCATGCCACATATTACACTCTATTGCAGAGTAGGGCAATCGTTCACATTCTGTCCTCCATGCTTAACACTTAGTAGAAACATAGTAAATAATGAACAAATAACTGTTCCCTCTTGTTGCTCCATGTAAGTTCCTGCTGCTGAGATCCTAAACGTGGGTTGGTACTACCAGCATGAGGTATATGTATCACAGTATCAGTTAAACAGGCCTCTGTGGCCTAGTCAGAGAACCGATCAATATTTAGAACATTGTTCCCATAACAAAATCAATTCAGAATTATGAACAGCCAACTCCCATATGAATAAGTAGATCACTATCTGGTTGTGAATTGGCAGGCTTTGTACAGAACATGTGTGTGTGTATATATATATATATATATATATATATAAATAAATGTTCACATATATACCTATGTATTTATAAACGTACATACATCCATGTAGGAGGAACAAAAAAATTGTTTAGCTGAGTATAATAGGACATCCAAATAACCATGGAATAAACTAGTTAGAAATTGATTTCTCTCTCAAGTAAAAAAATATGAGCCATAGTTTGTAGGCTGAGGCTGGTATAGTGGCTTCCAGGTCATCAAGGACTCAGGATTCTTTTCTCTTCCTGCTCTGTAGGGCCTGGCCTCCATGCTCATTTCATTTCATGGTATAAGATAGTTGCTGCACAGCCAACCATTTCAAGCAGGAAAATGGAGGAAGAAGGGGTAGGCCAACCCGATTAAGCTAGGGGAAGTAGCTTAACTTAATCAGATTGGCCTGCTCCTTCCTTAAGGAGCTTTCCTGAAAGCTCCACCTAACTACCTTCTCTTACATCTCAACAGCAAAAATTTATGAAATGTACTCTTTTACAAGGTACAATGCTTCCTGGAATATTAATAGGTTCTATCATAAGATATCACTTCACACCCAGTAGTACGACCAAAGTAAAAAAGACAGACAATAACAAGTGTTGACAAAGATGCAGACAAATTCAAATCCCCACATATTGCTGTTGGGATTGTAAAATGGGGCAGCCATAGTTTGGCAGCTCCTCAGAATGTTAAATATTGAGTGACCATATGACCCAGCAGTTCCTCTCGTGAAGAGAACTGAAAACACATGTTCAACCCAAAACTCATACACAAATGTTCGTAGCAGCATTATTCATAATAGCCAAAAAGTTGAACCAATCCAAATGTCCACCAACTGATGAATGTATAAAACAAAATGTTGTATATCCATGCAATAGAATGTCATTTGCCACAAAGAAATGAAGTACTGATTCATACTACACCATGGATTTATACTGAATACATTATTCTAAGTGAAAGAACAAATGAGAGACCACATGTTTATTATTCCATTTATATAAAATATGTAGAGGTAGAAATTAGATTAGGGTTCACCAAAAGCTTGGAGAAGGGGGAAATGGGGAATAACTGCTAATGGGTAGGAGTTTCTTCTTTTCATGTGATGAAAATGTTCTAAAATTAATTATGTCAATGGTTACCTGACTCTGTGAATATACTAAAAAACACTGAATTATACTCTTTAAAAGGGTGAATTTTGTAGCATATGAATTATATCTCAATAAAGTTATTCTAAAAGTGCAAAAATAGTAATAGGGTTCTGTTAATAAGGAAGAAGAGATTGATGGCTATTAGATATACAGGTGTCATTCTCCGTTTGTCTACAGACATGCATAAGCTATTTTTTTTCAAAATTATATGTATTAGACTAGGGTTTATTTTCTTGTTCATGCTAAAGGTTATATGTTTAAAATTTATTGAATTAAATTGCATTCAGACTCTTTTTGCCTGCAAGTTTCTGAAACCCAATTCAAAGTGAATAGGGATAGGCTGGGTGCGGTGACTCATGCCTGTAATCCCAGCACTTTGGGAGGCCAAGGCGGGTGAATCACGAGGTCAGGAGATTGAGACTATCTTGGCCAACATGGTGAAACCCCGTCTCTACTAAAAATACCAAAAAAAAAAAAAAAAAAAAAAATTAGCTGGGCGTGGTGGCATGTGCCTGTAATCCCAGCTACTCCGGAGGCTGAGGCAGGAGAATTGCTTGAACCAGGGAGTTGGAAGTTGCAGTGAGCCGAGATCGTGCCACTACACTCCAGCCTGGCAACAGAACGAGACTCTGTCTCAAAAAGACAAAAAACAAACAAAAAAAGTGAATAGGGATTTTAAACATGAAAAGAATAGGCCACATCATTTAAAAGTCCAGGAAGTAAAGTGACTTCAGGCATGGCTGCATCCAGATCCTCGCAGGAACACATTAAGAATCTGCTCTGCTTTCCTCTGGGTTAGCTTCCTTCTCAGGCTAACTCTCCCCACATGATTATACAGCTCCTGCAGTTCATGTTTGCATCTCACTAGCTTATCATCCGTAGCACAAACAGCACTATTTTCCTAATAGTTCCAATAAGTGTTCAAGGCATGACTCCTGACCTGCCTTAGGTTATCTGCCAAGACTGGAAACATTCTCACCCGGACCACAAGATATGAAGGTAGGAGAATGAGGGGTTTCCCATAAAGAGATGCCAGAAAGACAAAAAAATATGTGTCCACTATAGTCATATTACAGGAGTCATCACTAGTCCAAAAGAGGGGAAAAGCATTACTTACAAAATGTATGACGACCATTGTGCTGGAATGAATTTCAAAAACTCCTGTTAGCCTCCTTAATCATCATCAGTTATAGGCTGACTTGAGGCAATCATCAGTGTAGGGGAAAAATACACAAAATAAGGCAATGTAATGCTCTTTTTAACAAACGCATTCTACATTTATACAACAATGGACTCTCTTCCTTCAGCTAAATCACATGAAAGGTACAGTGGAACTTTAAGTTTTAAAGTGTAAAAGATATCTGTAATGTTGGTCAGTGTTGCATCCCCAGGACCGGGAATGTTGTTTGGCTCCTACTGGCCACTCAATAAACATGTTGATTGGCTTTGTCGTTTACCCATATATTTCCTGGTCCTAACACACTTTTTAGGTTCTTAAACCTCAGAGATACTTGGTTATTCCTAAGGTGAAGAAAATCAATGCATGACATCTAAACAGTAAGACTTATGATTACATGAATTCCTCCATCAAAAATAAGACAGCACAACAATCACAAATGCATGGGAAGTTAGAAAATCCTAAAATATATACGTATACACATACATGCATACATATGTATTTATACATACATACAAATACACCCAGGCATTAATTTCATTAATAACTAATTTGGAGAAGCTGCTTTTCCAATATTTAAGTATCACTTTACAGTATGTTCGTTAACATAAACAAGCTCTTTAAAGTCTTTGCAGCTCAAGCCTGTGATCTAGGAACTCATTAATTTTAATTTTTCTCCTGGCACCTTCTACTGCACTCTCATTTACTCGGTCTGTAAAATTATGATAATAATAATTCATGTTTACCTAGCATACAGTAATAATTGCTAATTAACTAATTTTTATATGTAGAAACCCCTGAAAACTTTACACAGGTGCCGAGTATTATGACTTTAGGGTGGTGGTAAAGATTTGGCTTTCTATTTTCAAGTGAGACAGGTCACACTCAAATGTTGCATTCTCTTCAGGAATGGAATATTATAAACTGCTTTCCATGGGCCGTCCCATTGCTGATTGATTTGACATGTGAAACCCTGCAGTATGGTAGCACTTTCTCTTGAGGTCTAGAGCTTCAAATACCCAAAGTTGTGTTCAGTGTTTCATCCAGGGGGTGGGGGAAGGCTCTTTACAGTAAAATATAAACTGCTTTGGCAGGGACATAGCAGACAGAGACCTGAACACAGATGATGCAGTTTTGCCACTCTCAAAACCGGTGACTTCCAGAGAGCCTCCTGCCCATAGTATGCGGCACACAATTGCTTTCATTTAAATGTCATTTGATTGTACTAAAAAAATAGGCTTGCTCTTTGTTTTGCTTTGTTTTTCTCTTGCCGCTTCTTCTTTATCATTTTTACGACAAAAGAATAACATCTATTCTTTTGGGAGGGCTTCAGGCAGGACAATTTTGAGATGTCAGCCAACCAAGAGAAATGTGACATCCCTGTTCTTTGAAATCATGTCCTGAGACTGTGGTTTTGGTACGGAGATCAAACTGGCACTTGACAATGAAAAAGCCAAAACAAAATATTAACAAAAATAGTCCTACAATGGTATGGTGTTTCCAGGATAATCGTTTGTTATATTTTAACAAAGTTCACTTCATTCTATTTTCATTGCTGTACAGGAACAGACATGTAACGTTTCACAAAGCTGGCTATGAACTTCTTTCTATAGGGACAGAAAGTAATCGTGGAAAAAAATTCAGCAATGGTAATATTTTTCTATGCAGGTAAAATAGAAAATGTGTCCAAATTCTGGCATACTCTCTGTAGTTTTGGCAAATAGCACACTCCATCTTGACAGAATATAAAGAGCCTTAGAAGTGGAATCCAGAAAGATGAAAGGACTTGAAGGACAGTGAGTCAGTTTGTCATTGGTGAGAATCTTTGCAGTAACTTATAATTTATCTGTGGGTTGTATAAGCTTACAGATGAAGATAAAGCTGGAATCAGAGAGCTCCTACTGTTTTTTTCTCTATTTTAAGTTTCTGATAGTTCTTTAAACTGTAGGAGTTAAATAACAGTGTTTTTCTAACTTTTATAATGTATGTTTTTTATTTTTCTTTTTTTTTCCAGAAGGGTCATAACTGCCTACCCATGATTGGGATTATCCAGTTTACAAATAAAATGGGGTAGGCAGGGATGCAGAGTGATGGTCTGAAAACTGCACACAACTCCAGAGACTAGCAAAGGCTTACAAGTGTCTTCTGAGAAGAGCCAAAAGATGCTCCCCATTCCATACTTTAATTGGGAATGGTGCATTTTTTTTTCTCCTTGCATCAATTACCCTATGGATAGACTTCTTATCTTGGTTTTTTGGCATTTGATTAAAAAAACCATTGAATTAAGCACATAGTGTATACTGTTAAACCAACCCTGAGTCATTGAATAAGATGAGTCTATTCATTAGAGAGAATTTCATCAAAGAAACAATATGTATGATTGTGCTCTGCATCAGGGGTTGGCAGACTTTTTTTGCAAAGAGCCAGATAGTAAATACACTCAGTTTTGTGGGCCATGTGGTCTCTGTCACAACTCCTCAACTCTGATGTTATAGCACAAAAGCAGCCCATGGACAATAAGTAAATGAATGCATGTGCCTTGCGCTAATGAAACTTTATTTCCGAAAGGGCTGTATTTGGTACATGTGCCTTAGTTTCCTTAACTGTCTATGAATATGCTGCTTTTTTGGCAAGACAAAATGAGTGGAACTTCAGACCGCTGAGGCCATGGTAACAAAATAGAGTAATATGGACTTTATAATAAATAGATGCTCAATAAATGATTGCACAATCAGCCTGGGCAATACAGGGAGACCCTATCTCTACAAATAATTTTTTTTTTAATTAGCCTAGCATGGTGGCGCCCACCTGTGTTCCCAGCTACTTGAGAGTCTGAGGTGAGTAGATCAATTGAGCCCAGGAGGTCAAGACTGCAGTGAGCCATGATCATGCCACTGCACTGCAGCCTGGGTATCAGATTGAGGTCCTGTCTCAAAAGAAAAAAAAATTGTTTTAAGGAGACAGTAGCGCTATATGAATTTGGGAGTCAGAAAAACTTACCTTCAAATCCTGATTCTACTACCTATTGGCTGTACAACCTTTGCAGGTCACTCATTTCACCTGAGTTTCTGTAAAAGGGAGATGTTATTAGTACCTGCTTAATAGAGTTGAGATAGATTAATTGGAAACACAGGTAAAGTGCTTGGCATAGTGCAGGTACACACTAAGTTGAATAGCATTACGACTAAATGAATGGCTGTAAGGAGGGCAAGCATTATAGTGGATGGCATTGCCCGTGTTTCTTGAAGCTGTCACCCACAAACCAGGCCCAGGCCCAGGCTCAGATACTCTGCCCTGGAGCCATGGAATTCAAAGATACCATGCATCTACGATCAAGCATTGCTTAGCAAAGGGGATGTGTTCTAAGAACTGTCATTAGGCAGTTTCATTGTTGCTCGAACATCATAGAGTGTACTTACAAACCTAGATGGTACAGCCTACTGCACACCTAGGCTATAGGGTATAGTCCACTGCTCCTTGGTTACAAACCTGTACAGCATGTATTGTAACACAATGCTAAGTATTTATGTATCTAAACACAGAAAAGGGACAAAAAATACAGTCTAAATGATTAAAAATGGAACACTTGTATAAGACACTTACTCTGGCGCTTATAGGACTGAAGTTGCTCTGGGTGAGTCAGTGAGTCAGTGGTGAGTGAATTGAAGGCCTAGAACATTACTGTAGACTTTATAAACACTGTACACTTAGGCCACATCAAATTTTTAAAAATTTCTTTCTTCAATAATAAGTTAGCTTACTATAACTTTTTACTTTTAAACTTTTTAATTTTTTTAAACTTTTGAACTCTTGTAATTTTTAAACTTTTGAACTCTTGTAAAATACAAAAGTATTTTCTTTCTTTATATGCTTATTCTATAAGCTTTTCCTTATTTTAAATTAAATTTTTTTTTTTTTTTTTTACTTTTAGACTTGTTAAAAACCAAGACACCAAACACATATTATCCTATGCCTACACAGGGTTAGGATAATCAATGTCACTCTCTTTCACCTCTACATCATGTCTCACTGGAAGGTCTGCAGGTCTAATAACATGCATGGAGCTGTCCATTCCTATGATAGCTATGCCTTCTTCTGGAATTCCTTCTGGAAGTCTTGCCTGAAACTGTTTTAAAGTTACCTTTAAAGAGTAAGTAGAAGGAGTACACTCTAACCATAAAAAGTATAGTTTAGCAAATACTAGGCTGTAGGAAATTTTCAGCTCCATTATAATCTATGGGACCATCATTGTATATGCAGTTCATGGTTGGCAGGAATGTCATTATGTGGCACCCCACTATTTATGGGCCATAGATATGGAAGGAGAAACGGAGTGATATTAAGAAGCAGTTTTCTGGCAAATTTTGCCAGAAAGGAATTAGAGGACAAAGGAGAAGAAGAGGCCATATCAGAGTTACATGTGAATCATCTGTCTTTAGTAGTTATTTATTATTCTGTTTATTAGCTAGTTAATCACTGTAACGATTTTGACAACACATGAAACAAATGAAGACACAAAGAACATGCTGTCCTCTCACTTTAGAAAAAGAAATGGTGCCAGTCGTCTTTCAGGCAATTCCTTGAAAGTGAATAACTAGATGTCACTGTCTTTCAAAGCCAAATGTGTCCACCATGCTAAATAAAACACCAAAGGAACTTTGCAGGAACCCTATAACTGAGATTGTCAGTAAAGATGCCCTCATTACTAAAAATGCATTTTTTAACAAATGCGGAAAACATTCGTTCATCCTTTGTTTATAGGGACCAACTGGAGGCAGAAATTGGAGAGCTATTTGTTTGAGAAAGTCGTAAATTCATGTCTTATTCACTTCTGTGTCCCCAGGATTGAGCATGGTCCATGGCACACAGTAGATGTTCAATAAGGGCCCATGGCATTGTTGACTGAAAGAAGAGAAGGTGCCATGGCTTTCTCAGGCTTCCAAGGGCACAGACACACAGGTCTGGAGCACTCTGCTATTCAAAGCCCTTTCACAGTGCTGTGGGGCATATTGGAGACAGAAAGTGATTGCATCATATTATATGCTTCGCATAATTACACCATAGGCTTTTGTCTCCCTTGGTGCCTGCCAGTCTCAAAACACATGTGACACCCTCCCTTTGCTTATGTCAAGCACTGGGGTTGCCCACTCATTATATTTGCGACTTGTGAACTCTATCTCTACATTCTGAGTCACTTAAGCCCAGAGTTCCATGCTTGGGAGAATCAAGATGGCTTTTGTCCAAAGAAGATGATGAACAATGGGCATTCGAATCCAGAAGGAAAAAGATAAAAATAGCAGACAAGGACCAGCTGAGGCTGAATCAGATCCCAACGTGGATAGTGCTGATAGAGATCGTTTCTCACTTTTCTCTTTTAGCTTTAAAAAAATTATGAATAGAACTGCTTTTTCTTAAATCTTAAAGTGGGAGTTTAATCTGTAAGATGCTATAGACTCTCCCTTCTAAATCTCTCTCCCATATATTTACTTTATTCCTTTGCCACCATCCTCATTCAAGCCACCATCTCTCTTTCCTGAATGATAAATGCTTTTCAGAGTAGCCCCACCCCCATCCCTGCCTGACCCTTGCATTTTATTCAGCACACTGCTGCCAGAAAGGTCTTTTTAAAATGGAAAAATGGTCCAGAATCACCCCCTGCTTAAAGCTGTCTAATAGCTTCCCATTTCTCTTAAGAGAAAAATTGTTATTCTGCATTTTACTTCTAAGACTGGGCATGATCTCACCCTGCCTGTCTTGTCACTCTGCCCATCTTGCCAACTGATTCGGAGTTCCTTCTACTTCTGCATCCAGCAATTAAAGACACTGCCAGTTGTCTCCCAATAGCCATTCTTCCTTGTGTGTATGTGGTTTTTTTTTTTTAAACAAGCTGAGTTTTTCCTGAGCCTGTCTGAAAACTACACCACTTCCAGTCTTTCAGAGTTCTGACCAGTAAGACACAAGCAGAAGTGATGCAGAAAACTTCCATGTTGACCCTTAAAATGAGGGAGGCCTACCCTCTGCTCCGACTCTTCTCCCTCCTACTGGCTACCCATGCAGACCAAGCACATTTGACAAGGCAGGGGTCCAAATGATAGCCCACAGGCCAAACTCATCCCACTACCTGTTTACGTAAATAAAGTTTTATTGGAATATAGCCATGTCCATTTCCTGAGGTATTGTCTGTGGTTACTTTCACAGTACAAGGTTAGAGTTGAGAAGATGCAACAGAGATCATCTGAACTACAGAGCCAAAAACATTTCCAATCTGCTTCTTTATGGGAAAAATTTCCAACCCCTGTCCTAGAGGATGCAGAGCAACACAATAGAAGGAGCCTTGGTTTACAGCAATATGGAGCTGGCCATATCAGCCAAAACAGCCCATTTGGGATGTTAAATCTAAAAAGTAAACCCATCTTGCTTAAGCCTCTGTATGTGGGCTTCTGCTGAAGAGTTCCTCAACCTTGGCATTACTGACATTGTGGATCTGATAAATCCTTGTTTTAGGGAGCTGTGCTGTGCATTGTAGGATGATAAGCAGCATGCTTGGCGTCCACCCATTAGGTGCCAATAACATTCATCTTCTAGTTGTGACAACTAAAAAATGTCTCCAGACATTGCCAAGTGTCCCCTGGGGAGCAAGGTCATCCCCCTTTAGAACAACCTAAACAACTATGCCAGGTTTCTCACTCTCCTCAAGCATGCCAGAACCTTTCTCCAATCACTCAGTACTCACACGCTTTGTGTCCTTTGCAGAAATGCTTATACCTGCTTCTCCCTTAGCTACCTCCTACTTAACTTCACATGTCACCTTCAACATCACCTTTTCAGGGAAGCTCCAGTGATCCTCTGACTAAATAAACACTCTGATAGTTGCCTTTAATGTTCCTTTGTAGCAATATTGTGATTACTGGTATATCATTCACCACTCATAGACACACATAAGGTCCCTTATTAAATGGTTGACTGCTTACTGATATGGCATTGTAATTTTTAGGGAAAAGCAAGAGACCTCTAATTGCCTCTTGTGTTCTCTAAAACTGCAATTACGTTTGCACCAAGCCAACAGTTATGATAGTGGAGGCAAACATGGGTCTTACCATGGTCCTGAGTGAGGGGAGAGGAGTTCATATTTCTCATTAGAAAATGAGGGAGAGTTTTTTTCTTTGACAAAATTCAACAGCCCTTTATGCTAAAAACTCTAAATAAGCTAGGTATCGATGGAATGTATCTCAAAATAATAAGCATGTGGAGGCATCAATGTGACTCCAGTGCACCTTTTGGGGTCCCACTTACTATGTGTGA
>CAUYLG010078551.1:0-16634 GCA_963573385.1 Cacajao melanocephalus | reverse complement strand
AGGGATGGTATCTTGAAGGATGAGTAAAGAGGTTTGCCTGGGAAAAGATGAAGATTTTCAGTAAAGTGAAAAATAATGGTGGCTCATGCCTGTAATCCCAGCATTTTGGGAGGCTGAGGCTGGCAGATCACTTGAGGTCAGGAGTTCAAGACTAGCCTGACCAACCCCATCTCTACTAAAATTACAAAAATCAGCTAGGTGTGGTTGTGTGTGCCTGTTGTCCCAGCTACTCAGGAGGCTGAGGCAGGAGAATTGCTTGAGCCCAGGAGGCGGAGGTTGCAGTGAGCAGAGATGGAGCCACTGCACTCCAGCCTGGGCAACAGAAATTTTGTCTCAAAGAGAAAAAGAAAAATAGAAAAAATTAATAGGTATCATGTGCTAGGCACTGCTTTTGGATATGGTAGCAAGTAAGACATTGTTTTCTTGTGGGCCTCATAGTTTAATGGGTAGAATCAGATGAGACAAGTAAACATTCAATTATAATACATGATGTTAGTGCCATGGTTGAGAGCTATGTGAGTGTATGTTTGTGTGAGGGAAGCCAGCGAAAGTTCCAGGAGGAAGTGATATTTCAATTTCCTATCGCAGAGCTGGGAAAGAGCATTGAGAGTTCTGTAGTTCCTTGTAGCTGGAACCTGTAGTAGATAGGGAGCATAGAGGTAGGAAAGTTCTGGAAATCTAGAAAGGAAGGTTATGGTTCTGAGATTTTGTGTGTGTGTGTGTGTGTGTGTGTGTGAAAAAGTTTAATTAATTTCCTCTTGGATCTATAATGATGAACCCAATTAGATTTTATGTAGAGGTTAAAAAAATTAATATGTGTTTTTTCCCCCTTTAAGTATTTAGCCTTGCAGGACCTGATGTTGCTTTCTCAATATTCGCCTTCACGAAGACAAGAAGTTTTTAGCCTTAGCCAACCAGGTATTGCTAAAAGTAGTAGACCTGATTAGGCATGTGTGTGTGTAGAAAGTGATTCACTTAAAGTTTTTGGTGAGAAAGGTATATTTAATAAAAT
Source organism: Cacajao melanocephalus (assembly GCA_963573385.1). Lineage (NCBI taxonomy): Eukaryota > Metazoa > Chordata > Mammalia > Primates > Pitheciidae > Cacajao > Cacajao melanocephalus. The sequence continues at coordinate 15,622 of CAUYLG010078551.1, read as the reverse complement.
ATACGTCAGTGAGTCCATTAAATGAAGTATTATATCTTATCTAACTTAAGCATTTATTTCCTTCAGCCACTTCATTTCCTTTACCTGTAGAAATTATGCAGTACATTGGCAATTTTAGGGCAAAAAAATACAGCTTAAGAATTTTAAAAGTTTGGCAGGGCATAGTGGCTCACCCCTGTAATCACAGCACTTTGGGAGGCCAAGGTGGGTGGATCACTTGAGCTTAGGAGTTTGAGACCAGTCTGGGCAATATGGTGAGACCCTTTATAAAAAATTAACCCAGCATGGTGGGATGTGCCTGTAGTCCCAGCTACTTGGGGAGCTGAGGTGGGAGGATTGCTTGAGCTCCAGAGGTTGAGGCTGCAGTGAGCCAAGATTGTACCATTGCATTCCAGCCTGGGTGACAAAGTGAAATCTTGTCCCTCTCCCAACCCAGAAAAAGAATTCTAAAAGTTGTAATGCTGCAAAGGATCTTAAAAATGAGGTGGTCTAATTTCTAGATGGGAGATATAAATCTCAGAGATTGGCTTAAATAAAGTTAATGTCAGAAGTAGAATAAGAGTCCTGTCAGTTGGCTCCATGTACAGGACTCCTCCTTTTGCTTTGCTACTCTGCCTCCTTTTAAAACAAATTAGGAAGAAACTAGATTTGATGGTGACCCAAGGATGCTCTTGGCAGCTCGGAAACTTACCCGCTGTTCTTGCCATGGTGTTCAAGACTGCGACTTTGGCAGTTCTCTGCTTGTTCCTAGAGGGAAAACAGTCCAGTCCCAGGCATCAGTGGGAAACAGAGAACCTGGGTAGCTTTTCTTCTGGTTTTGTTTGTTTGTTTTTTTAAAGAGACAGAGTTTCACTCTGTCACCAGGCTGGAGTACAGTGTCATTATCACAGCTCACTGTAACTTCAAACTCCTGGACACACAGGATCCTCCCACCTCAGCCTTTCGAGTAGCTGGTATTATAGGTGCACACCCGGTGTGCGCCACCACACCTGGCTAATTTTTAAAATTTTTGTTGAAATGGGGTCTTGTTGTATTTCCCAGGCTGGTCTTGAACTCCTAGAGTCAGGCGGTTCTCCTGCCTTGGCCTTCCAAAGTGTTAGGATTACAGGTGTGAGTCAGTACACCCAACCAGCTTTTCATCTTCTTTTTAATAATCTTTTCATTATTTTGCCAGACTTTCCAATTACCAGATAAAATGCCAGATAATAAACCTTCTATAGTTAAATGTTATATGGAAACACAACCCAGCTATATAAAAATGTGATCGACTAGAACCACTCTCCTTTTAGTAGCATGGGAAACTTAGCTGATACTGTGGAAAATTAACTATGACAATGCTTTTCTATCAGGTTTGAGTCAACATAAAAATTCTATACACTAAATGTTTTTTTTAAGCAGAGATTCAAGGAAACTGTAAAGGGGTGGCATTTGCTCTGCCAGAGAGTGTGCTTTCTAGTACATATTAAAATTTAACTGGCTGGGTGCAGCTCATGCCGGTAATGCCAGCACTTCAGGAGACTGAGGCAGGAGGATCAACTGAAGTCAGGAGTTTCCACATGATGAAACCCTGTCTCTACTGAAAATTCAAAAATTAGCTGGGCATGGTGGCACATGCCTATAATCCCAGCTACTCTGGAGGCTGAGATGGAGAATTGCTTGAACCCTGGAGGCAGAGGTTGCAGTGACCTGAGATCCCGCCACTGCACTCCACCCTGGGTGACAGAGTAAGACTCCATCACAAAAACAAAAAATTAATTGGTTACGCAGTTCCTAGTGTACCTGAATTACAGTAAAACAAAGTATCCTGAGGCCTACAGATGGAGTATTGTGTGTGTGTGTGTTTGTAGGTTAAGTGGTATTCCTTCTGAGTTGTACAACGTGGGGAGTGTTTAAGGAGAGATCTAAGTGAAAAGGGAATGATCATTTGGCACACAGGATACAAAAACCAGTTTTCAGTGGACTTCTCTGCTATTAATGCGTAACGAAGCATACTTGATTTTTATATAGTAACTCTAGGAGACAAAGGTCTTAGCAAATGATAATGAGAAATAAGGAAATTTTTAAAGGAATGGGGACACAGTAGTTTAAGTTAAATAATAAGATAGTAGATCTGTAAGCTCTCTGAGTGTAAAGTGTGATCATTATTAACGAGTCGTTCCCACAGGTGTAACAGCAAATAGGGGCTGTTATATACATGAATATGTAAGGAATCCGAGGGGGTCAGACACAACAGTTTCGAGGTCACTGGGGACCACGGAGGTGCATCTCATTGGACATCCTAGTGTTCATTGTCCTAGTTCATTGTTCACAGTCATAGCAGTCTGTTTGTTACTGCTAGTGAAGTAACCCTGGTCTTTCTCACTCAAGCTATGATCTAGTGTTTGGCTTTATTTTAGCAACCAATTTGAGAGTTTTTGTTTTGTTTTTCAATGGCAAAATAGCAAGTTTTTGCTTGTAGACTTTTGGGAAACTTAATTCATCTAAGTATTTATTGAACTCCTGCTGTGTATTAGATGTCATAAATATAAATAGTAGCTTAACTAAGGAAATTGCGTTGTGATGCAAAGCACAATGTATAATTTCTTTTTCCCTCACTTTGTGGGGAGAATATAAGATTATTTACATTTTAAAAGCTGGTGTTTGGACCTCCTAGGTGGACATCCCCACAATTGGACAGCCATTTCAAGGGAGTGTTTGAATCTTTTAAATGGTATGACTCAGAAACTGGTTCTCTATCAAGAAGCTGCTGCTTCGAATGGGAGAGTGTCTTCATCTTACCCAGTGGAACCTAAGAAATTTAGTTCTCCAGGTAACACTTAGGACTACTAAGAGGGGAAAACACTTATATTTTATATCCTAAGAAAGATGACCATAGTAGGCTGAGCATTGTAACTCATGCCTGTAATCCCAGCACTTCGGGAGGCCAAGGTGGGTAGATCACGAGGTCAAGAGATCGAGACCATCCTGGCCAACATGGTGAAACCCTGTCTCTACTAAAACTACAAAAATTAGCCTGGCATGGTGGCACGTGCCTGTAGTCCTAGCTACTTGGGAGGCTGATGCAGGAGAATCACTTGAACCTGGGAGGTGGAGGTTGCAGTGAGCTGAGTCTGTGCCACTGCACTCCAGCCTGGCGATAGAGCAAGACTCCATCTCCAAAAAAAAGAAAGATGACCATAGGTAATCTAAAAATACTTATATGAGTGTGAGGTGTATATTTTTAGGGAAAATTGATCTAACATATGGCATATTATATTGAACCAAGAAAAATACGTGGGTATCATTGTAGATTGGAAAAATTAAGTCCGAAACATCACGTTGTACACTATAAGTATGTGCAGATTTTCGTTGGTTAATTTGAAACAAATTAAGTTCAGTGTGGTGGTAGCATTAAAAACACTAACAAAATGATGGCTATTAAATAGGAGACTTCAGCTTACTCTAGTACAAAGCCAGGTGAATTTTCACAGACAATATTTGATACTGTTCTGGTTGCAGTAGCCCAGAGACAAAAAGTTGCTGTCCCAGAGCAGAGCAGCTGAGATGATTGAGTGATTTGGGAGTGGGGCATAATGTTAGTACCTTTTCCATTTGAAAGATGAAAGCTGAGAGGAAGAAGTACAGGTGAAGGGACCTGTCTTGTTTACCAGATCCCTTAAGTAGAAATGACTGATAAGAGGACTTAATGTTCCATGTGTTTTGGAGCCAGACATTTAGTGAAAATGGATGAAACTGGCTGGGTGAGGACGGTGGTAAACCTGTGAGCACAGGCTTCATCTGAAGGGAGAAGCTCTTGGTTAGCCTTGCTCCGTTGTTCTCATATGGGACTTTGGATCTGGTATGTGAGCTTCCAGTCTTTTTTAAAAAGAGAAGCCTGAAGTCTAAAAAAAGTTTGAGGTGATACCTTTCAGTTTTTAAACATTGGCCACTAATCTAGATATTTAAAAATCACTATATGGACCAAAGCAAACTGATCTGGTTTCAAAGTCATTACTCTGGTGGAGCCATAGCCCCAAAACAAATAAATTACATATGAAAAATGATTTAAATAAATTCACAGATGTCAGATTTTGAAAGGTTTGAGAGTATTTCAGATGTTATCAACTTTCAGATCAGCATTCCTCTATTCAACAAATACTTATTGAATTCCTACTGCATACCAAGCAGTGTGCTAGAAGCCAGGGAATCACAGATGAAAAACACTCTTGTAACTGACCTTTTAGTGGAAGGCATACAAATAATGATGGAATATAACCACCAAAAGGAAATCTGTCCAAAAGGAGTCCGATTGGGTAAGATGATGTTTGATGATGAAAGGAAGCCTTATTTGCTACAAAAAAAAGTTTATATATATAAGCTAAAAAATTTTTATCCTATAGTGATATGGAGCCATTGGAGAATTTTGAATAGGCTAGTTCCATCAAATTAACATGTTAGAAAGATCATTGTAATCCTGGATTGGGTAGATCACAAGTCTAACCAAATATGGAACATTCATTATTACAAATTTTTGTCGTATACCATCACTCATCAAAAATGTTTCTTATTTTGAGGAATAATTGTAAAACTCTTAAAAACTCCAGTCTTAATTTTTAAATTGATTTTTCAAAGATTTCTAATTTCCACTAATTTTTAAAAAGTGATATAATGGGCCAGGCATGGTGGCTTATGCCTGTAATTCCAGCACTTTGGGAGGCCGAGGCAGGCGGATCACTTGAGGTCAGGAGTTCGAGACCAGCCTGGCCAATATGGTGAAACCCCATCTCTACTAAAAATACAAAAATTAACTGGCTGTGGTGTTGCACACCTATAGTCCCAGCTACTCAGGAGACTGAGGAAGGAGAATCACTTAAACTTGGGAAATGGAGGTTGCAGAGAGCTGAGATCATGCCATTGCGCTCCAGCCTGGGCGACAGAGTGAGATTCCTTCCAAAAAAAAAAAAAGTCATATAATAAAAATTTGGTACTTGTGATGTTTAATTTCTTATGGTGGTTTTATTAAGAAGATGGACTCCTAATGCAGTTTGTTTTTGTGGCTTGTGCTGGAATGGCAGGAAAAGTTCCTTTGTTTTTGCACAACAGACTCTATTACTAAATTGAAGAGTTATAAGATGATTTTTGAAAAAGCTATTTACAGGTCAGATTTATAGATATTCTGGGCAAAAGAGCTGTTGGTGTGATTTTTGTTAACTTGAAAGAACTTTGTGGCCAGGTGTGATGGCTTATGTCTAATTCTAGCACTTTGGGAGGCCAGTGCAGGAGGATTCCTTGAGCCCAGGAGTTCAAGACCAGCCTGGGAAACATGGCGAAACTATCTGTACAAAAAAAAAAAAAAAAAATTAGCCAGGCACGGTAGCCTGTGCCTGTAGTCATAGCTTCTCAGAAAGCTGAGGCAGGAGGATCGCTGGAGCCCCAGAACTTAAGGCTGCAGTGAGCCGAGATTACACCACTGTACTCCAGTCTGAGCTAGCAAGATCCTGCCTCAAAAAACAAAAAAAAGGAAAGAAAAAAACTTTGGGGAAAATGGGGCGAGGTTAACATTTTTTTTCCTGTACATGTTCACAATATAGATTTGGTATGTTCAGCCAACTAATAGTTAAAATAGTAACATAGTAAAACTGGATAGATTCTAATGCAGTATTTAAAGTTGCCATTCAGAAATAAAATGTGAATTGATGAGTTCATTCAAAATTGCTTAGAGTTAGAGAAACTGACCTTGAAGATGAAGATATTCATGGATGGGAGAAACAAACGAGAGAGACTGTATCAGTCTGACAGAAGATGATGTATAAAGCTCTTTGAGTGGAGCTTGAATTACAGTAATAAAGTCTGGATCTTGACAATGTAATCCTAAATGGAAACAATCTACTGAGCTTTGGGTAAATGCATTAAACAAAAATTTGGTAGGTATAAAATCTGAGAGTGTTGCTGCTAGCCTGCTTGGATCAGGTTGTCTCTTCAGCACTGGATCTGTTCTTTTATAGAAGAAACTACTTTTCAAACACCAAAGTCTAGCCAGATGCCTCGGCCTTCAGTGCCACCATTAGTTAAAACATCACTGTTTTCTTCAAAATTATCTACACCTGATGTTGCAAGTCCCCCTGGGATCCCATTTGGCTCTAGTGTAGTGAATCGGATGGCTGGAATTTTTGATGTAAACACCTGCTATGGGTCACCACAAAGTCCTCAGCTAATAAGAAGAGGGCCAAGATTATGGACATCTGCTTCTGGTAAGAACTATATATGTTCTAAGATTTTAAATGTCATAGTTGCAGAGTATCAGACAGTCTAAGTTCTTATCTTGCCTTCTTTTCTTTTTTAAAAATAGATCAGCAAATGACTGAATTTTCTAATCCTTCTCCATCTACCTCTATGAGTGCTGAGGGTAAGACAGTGAGACAACCCAATGTGATTTATTCATGGATTCAGAATAAACGTGAACAGGTAGGATGATATGGTTGTAGAATTTATATTTGCATGTAACGTTGAGAACATTAAGGATCTCACATGAGTAAGCCATCAGGAATAAGAAGGGTTTTTTTTTTTTTTATTTTGATGCTTCATGTATTAAGTTGACTCAAATGAAACAGCCAGTATTTGACTGGTTTGAGCAGTACACATTGTAATTTCATATGACTTGACCTGATAACCTGTGAATTCTTTCATGTAAGAAATATTTGAGTTCTTTGTATATATGCAAGGTATGCTTTTAGGCACTGGGAAAAAAAAGCAAAACAGAGTCCTCACCCATATAATATTTACATTTGAGTGAGGGGAAATCAATGAGTAAGAAAATGTATTATACTCTGTTTCTCTGAAATATAAAATATCATTAATTGTAAGTCTTATTATATGTACTGTTGAGAAAAAAAGTGATGCCTTAAACCATGACATGCTATTGACTAAGATGCATTTCAGTGGGTCATATTCAAGATATGAAAAACACGCACAAGAGGGAAAAAATTTGATAAGTCTTATCTAGAAAAATAGAGCAAGGAAGACAGAGTTCCTAGTGGAGAGGGTATCAGTTTATGTGGAGTGATACGGGGAAGTCTCATTGATAAGGCAATGACTGATCACAGACCTGAAGGTAGGGCAGAGAGCAGCCCAACGCACCTGAGATGGGAATGGACTTGGCTTGTGTGAAGAACAGAGTGGATACCAGTGTGGCTGGAGCAGAGTGAGTGAGGGGGGAGTGGTAAGTGGGTGATAAGACCAGAGAGGTAGCAGGCACCCAGGGCTCACCGGGTCCCTTGGCTATAGTAAAGACTGGCTTTACCTCTGAGTGGGATGGAAAGCCACTGTATGGTCTTGCGTGCGAGAATGATATGATGTAACTTACATTTTGAAAGTGCTGCTCTAGGGGCTGTGTTGGGACTAAACTCTTGCAAAGTAGGTGTGGAAGCCCAGAGATGGTGTTAAGGCTGTTGCAGTAATCTAGTGGGAGATGGTGGTTTCTGTGACCAGAGTGGTTGTGGTGGGGGCTGTAAGATGTGATCAAGGTCTAGGTATGTATTTTAAGGTAGATGGAACAGGATCAGCTTATGGTTTGGTTGTAGTATATACTAGAAAGATCCAGTGTTGACTAATAAGGTTTTTTGCCTGAAGATCTGGAATAATATAGTTGCAATTTATTGAGTTGGAATTTACTGATGATTCTGGAGAAAGAGATTTGATAGAGGTGAGGGGAGAGAAATCAGGAGTTTGTTTTGGACATGCCAATTTTGAGATACCTATGAGAAAACCAGGTGAAAATACTATGAAAGTAGACATGTATCTGTAGTGTAGGGGAAAGTTCTAGGCTAGAAATGTAACTTTGGAAGTTTTCAGAGTATAGACCGTATTCCAAGCCATGAGACTCGATGCAAACTCTAATGTAGATACAGAAGAAAAGAGATCCAAGAAAGGGGCCCTCCAATGGCCAAAGGCCTGGGAGATGAAGACTAGCAATGGAGACTGAGGAGCAGCCTCTGAGGTGGGAAGAAAACCAAGAAAAGAAAGAGTTTCAGGGAGAAGGTGGGAGTGTCAGATGCTGTGGATGGATAGCATGGGACAGGAGCTAAGAATGAGCTGTTGAGCTAGTTAATGTGGAGGTCAGCTGAGTCCTTGACGAGCTGTCGGCTGGAGTAGTGCAGACAAAAGCCAGAATGCATGGGTTCAGGAGAAACTGGGAGACGAATTGGAGACCACAAGAAAAGCCACATTTTTCAAGGAGTTTGTTGTAAGTGGAACAGAAAAATAGGGCAATAGCTGGGAGGAATTGAGGGGTCATGGAACCTTTTTTTTAAATTTTGAGATGGGTTCTTGGTCTGTCTGTTGCTCAGCCTGGAGTGCAGTGGTATTATGATCATGGCTACACTGCAGCCTTGAACTCCCGGGATCAAGTGATCCTCCCACTTCAGCCTCCTGTGTAGCTGAGACTACAGGTGCATGCCACCATGCCTAGCTAATTTTTTTAATTTTTATTTTTTGCAGAGACACAGTCTTGCTGTGTTGCCCAGGCTGATCTCAAACTCTTGACTTCAAGCAGTCATCCTGCCTGAGCCTCATAAATAGTTGGAATTACAGGCGTGAGCCATCACGCTGGTCATGTTATTTTTTAATATGGGAGAAACTGTAACATGTTTGCAGATGGAATGACTGATTAAAGGGAATGAATAGTTAAAGGCATTTTATAAACTTCAGGATCCCATAGGGCTCTATGTGCCATGAGTAGATACAGTGCCGCACCACTTTCTGCCCAACCAGACACGTGCTGCTTGCTGCAGCCCTCAATGACTAGTCACGCAGCTTCGGGTGGAGTATGGTAGGAGCGGATTCACTTTCAAGTTAGTTGGGTTAACTGTTAGCTGATACCAAGAATATATTCCCCCCCGGGTATGTCAACTACTAGAAAACTACTTTGTGTCTTAAGATATTTTTTTTTCCTGTAATCTCAGCACTTTTGGGATGCCAAGGAAGGAGCATTGCTTGAGCCTGAGAATTTGAGACCAGCATGGGCAACATGGCAAAACCCCATCTCTACTGAAAATACAAAAATTAGCTGGGCGTGGTGGCGCACTCATAGTCCTAGCTACTTGGGAGGCTGAGGTAGGAGAATCACCTGAGCCCAGAAGGCAGAGAGGTTGTAGCAGTGAGCTGTGATGGTGCCACTGCACTCCAGCCTGGGTGATAGAGTGAGACCCTAAAAAAAAAAAAAAAAAAAGGTTTTTTTTTTCCTGTGAGAGAAACATAATTTTTTGTTTTTTGTTTTTTTGTTTTGGTATTAAGAGGCTAAAGGGTAGGACAGTTACAGAGAATTGAGAAAGAATATGGTCTTAAAAAATATCTCCAGTCTGTAATCCTAGCACTTTGGGAGGCTGAGGTGAGAGGATTGCTTGAGCCCAGGAGTTTGAGACCAGCCTGGGCAAGATGGTGAGACCCCGTCTGTACAAAAAAATTTAAAAATTAACCGGGCATGGTGGTGTGTCTGTAGTCCCAGCTACTCAGGAGGCTAAGGTGGGAGGATCCATTGAGCCCAGGAATTTGAGGTGGCAGTGAGCTATGATCATACCACTGCACTCCAGCCTGGGTGACAAAGCGAGAGACCCTGTTTATGAAATAAAATTAAAAAAAAAAAGAAAGAATTTCACTAGAACCACTTAGAATTTTATTTTTTTTATGACAGGGCTCTAATTTGGGGGTTAAACGTGTATATCTGGGAATACAGTTGAGGTTAGTTGGCCCATCTTGGTTATCTAATTTATAATACAAAGGTATTTAGTTACATGGTTTATTGTTAAAGTATTATTGTTCTTTGCCCACAAGATGTGAAGTGTTTCATTTTTTCATTTAAGTTAGTGTCAGGAAGTACTGGGAAATATGTTATATTTGAATAGAATTTAAAAGGTAAATGTGTTAATTCTTCCTTTTTTCCAACTCAGATTAAGAATTTCTTGTCAAAACGGGTGCTCATAATGTATTTTTTCAGTAAGGTAAGCATATGTGGTTATAGCATTGGGAATAGGGAGGGAGGAAATGAAATATGAAATGAAGTAGCAGATAGGATCTGACTTGTAAATATTTTATAGTTTAATCCTAGCAAGCCAGGCCACTTTGCATAGTGCTTCACTGAACCTCTGTTTTAACAATAGCTGCCCTAGACATACATCTCACTCAGCGGCTTCTGAGGCTTGACTGTCTAGTTGCCTCTTGAGTCTCTTGGATGCTGGCAGCCTTGTGCTAATATGCAACATGGACCCCTTCCTGCTGCCTGGATCTTCACAAAGTGAACAAATCTGTGTGGCTATCTGGTGCTTCTTGGCTCATGTCCTGCTAGCATCTTTGTGTTTGGTGTTCAAAAGAGAGACGATGATATCACAGATGTTAAATTTATGATGAATAAAAAGTTATGATTCAGACCACACATGAAATGACTTTCCACCTTGTATATCAGCTGTTCAGCTGCCACAGGAGAGTAAATCTCAGTTGAGAAGCTAAAGGTTCATTCCTGTTTTTGCTGGCTACGGCTGTTGTGTCTTTATTTAATCCTTTGATGTACAAAACCTTTGCCCCTATGCAGGGGAAAGAATTTTTGTTTTTAGCTTTTAAAATCTAGCCCCTCTTTCTGCAGATATTGCAGTATTATCTAATATCACACTCATTCCATTAATACCTTCAAGTGAAAGTTTATATTGGCATCTGTTATATTTGTTATTTGAGAGTCATACTCTGATGGAAAAAGAGATCTGACCAAATCTGATAGAATATAGATAACACATAACACAGTCATTTCAGGGTCTTGAAACTGTTTTTCCACTATGATGGAAGAGACGATCCACCCAACTAGCAGTTACCTTTACCAAAAAATAATACACCCTGGGCTACCCATTAGAAGAAGTTGTCTGTCTTCCACCAAAAGGAAGAGGAGTTGTCTGAAGTTTTACTTCAGTGCTTGGTTTCAAAAGGAGGGGAAGATAACTCACCATGAGTGTCTTATGTGTGCCATACTCTGCTTTCACTTCAGTTCCCTCATTAAGTAACAGCATTCCTGTGAGATATATCTTTTTATCCTCATTTTACAGATAAGGAAACTTGAGGCTCATAGGAGTCAGGTAGCTAGCTTCAGGGTACAGAAATGGTAAGTGGCAGAATACAGGGTGACCAAGATCTCCCATTTCCTTGCAAGTGAAAGGCTAATTTTGATCCCAGTTTTGCAAGTGGATCTATTTCATGATAAATTATAGATGCTGCTATTTGATGTTAAAAAATATAACGTAATAGGCTTGTTATATGGTACTTAATAGGTTTCATGGGTACATAACCAAAGACAGCATTTATTTAAGTGGACCAGTTATTTCACGCTATTTCACAGTGGTATGTTAAAGACGGTTAGGCACCATGATCATGTCATTTGCAGCAACATGGATAGAATTGGACATTATAATCTTAAGTTAAATAAATCAGGCACAAAAAGACAAATATCGCATGTTCTTACACATGGAAGCTAAAAAATTTGATCAGATAGGAGTAGAGTGGAAAGATAACAGACTGGGAAGGGTAGGGGGTAGGAGGATGGAGAGAACTAGTGAGGGAATGTGTTCTCTTTCCGGGTCCATCAGGGGGCGTAGTTTTGAGGACAAGAATTTCCCAGTGCCATTCCCCCCTCCCATCTCTCTACATCCGGGAGATTTAACAGTTTATGTTTGAATTTTGCGGGTGCGGGGAGAAACTAAAAGTCAGTCACTCCAGCGCAAGTTCTAAGGAACTCCTTTCATTGGCCCAGGGTCTTGGAGAAGGTGGAGGTTCCTCCCAGGATAAAAGTCCGTATCCACACACCTGGCTGGATTTCCCCTCTGGAATCCCCTTTCCACACTCTTCGTGGAAGTCTTTCTCCTCTTCTCTTTTCTCTACTTAAATAAAATCACCTTTCTGCAACACTTCTTGGGTCCGATATTTAATTTTACAAGCATATGGCGCACCTGCAGTGGTCCCATCACTTATTCTTTAAGAGATTGGAGACCAGGAACCCACAGCATTCTCTTGGGGTAGCTATGCCTCACCAGCACCCAAGAAAAAACCTGGTTACAGTAGGTCAAAAGATACAAATATACGGTTAGATAGAAGGAAGAAATCCAATGCTTGATACCAGAGTAGGATGATTACAGTTAACAAAAACGTATTATACTCAGGTGATAGATACCCTAAATGCCATGACTTGATGATCATGCATTATATACATGTAACAAAATATCACATGTACCCCATCAATTCGTACAAATAAAAACATTTTTAAAATGAAGGTTACGTGGTTTTGCTTTGAGTGAGTTGAAGGTAGACATTTTAAGAGAGATAATAAGTAGGTAGTTTTTGTTGTTTTTGTTTTTTTGAGATGAAGTCTTGCTCTTTGCCCAGGCTGGAGTGCAGTGGCCCACTCTTGGCTCACTGCAATCTCCGCCTCCTGGGTTCAAGCAATTCTCCTGCCTCAGCCTCCCAGATAGCTGGGACTACAGGTATGCACCACCATGCAGGCTCCTTAATTTTTTGTATTTTTAGTAGAGATGGAGTTTCACTAGATTGGCCAGGCTGGTCTCGGACTCCTGACCTCGGGCGATTGGCCCACCTCGGCCCCCCAAAGTGCTGGCCCGGCCTTATTTTTATTTTTATTTTTAATTAGTTTATTATTTTTGTTTGTTTGTTTTGAGATGGAGATTTGCTCTTGTTCCCCAGGCTGGAGTGCAATGCTGCGATCTCTGCTCACTACAACCTCCGCTTCCTGGGTTTAAGCAATTCTCTTGTCTCAGCCTCTCAAGTAGCTAAAACTTCAGGCATGTGCCACCGAGCCCAGCTAATTTTTGTGTTTTTAGTAGAGACGGGGTTTTGCCATGTTGGCCAGGCTGGCCTCGAACTCCATCTCAGGTAATCCACCCACCTTGACCTCCTAAAGTGCTGGGATTACAGGCATGAGCCACCCCACCCAGCCAGCCCAGGCTGGAAAGCACTGGTGTGATCTCGGCTTGCTGCAACCTCAACCTCCTGGATTCAAACAATTCTCCTGCCTCAGCCTCCTAAATAGCTGAGACTACAGGCGCCCACCACCACACCTAACTCATTTTTGTATTTTTAGTAGAGATGGGGTTTCAGCATATTGGTCAGACTGGTCTCAAACTCCTGACCTTGAGTGATCCATCCGCCTCAGCTTCCCAAAGTGCTGGAATTACAGGCACATGCCACCACACCCAGCCAAGTTTTTAAAAAAGAGTTTCTGTAACCATTCTCTTAAGTGATCTCTGTAGTAATTCTGCGAGGTGGGTTGAGTGTATGTAGCTTTAAATTAGAAACTGAGGTACAGAGATTTAGAGACTTGGCAAGGGTCACACAATGAGTTGATGGTAGAATGCTTTATTGTAGTTAAATGAGTAATTATCAAGTTAAATATAAAAGAATTTATTTTACATTTTAATTCTTGAGTGGCAGCTGTGAATTTTTTGTTATAGTCTACATATTTAATTAAAGGAAATAATGGATTTTTGCTCAGGGGAACTTACTTAAATGTTTTTGTTTTATTTGTAGCACCCAGAGGCCTCCATTCAGGCTGTTTTCTCAGATGCCCAAATGCATATTTGGGCATTAGAAGGTAAGCAATGACTGTGAACTGTAACTATGATTTTAATTGTCAGTTAAATATTGAAGTATAATCCATAAAAGGTCATTTCTGGTCCTTGATGTCAGTCTTTGAATTTACAGATACATTTTTATATCTTTGTTTTATATAGATCATTTTGAAAAATATATTTAGGTGTACTTTGATTTGGGCACAATTTTTTCTTGTACGTAAGATGCTAAGCCTGGTTTTTGTTTTGTTTTTTGTTTTTTTCTTTTTTTGAGATAGGGTTTTGCTCTGTCATCCAGGCTGGAGTGCAGTGGTATAAGCATGGCTCACTGCATGCTTGACCTCTTGGGCTCAAGCAATCTACCTCACCTTCCTGAGTAGCTGGGGCCATAGGTGCAACCACCATACCCTGCTAATTTTATTTTTGAAACAAATTTTTATAGAGACAAGGTTTTCCAGGCTGGTCTCAAACTCCCGGGCTCAAGTGATCTTCCTGCCTTGACCTCCCAAAGTGCTGAGATTACACGTGTGAGCCACCATACTTCGTCTTTTTTGTTTGTTTGTTTTAAGAGATGGAGTCTTGCTGTGTCTCCCAAGCTGGAGTTCAATGGCATGGTCATAGCTCACTGCAACCTTGAACTCCTGGACTCACGCAGTCCTCCTGCCTCAGCCTCCTGAGTAGTTGGGATAACAGGTGCATGCCACCGTGCCCAGCTCAGTTTTATGTTTTTGGATAGAGGCAGGGTCTTGCTATGTTGCCCAGGCTGTTGAGCCTGGGTTCTTTTATATCTTTCTCTACTTCAAAAAAGTGCAACACATAGTTTGTTTTTAACTTATAGATATAGCCTTCTCAGTGCTTAAATGATTTGCAGAGGCCTTTCCTGACCATTCTCTGAAAAGTATCCTCCTCACAATTATATGCCCTTATCATATTTTTCTTTCCTGGCACATATCATTACCAAATACTATATTAGAATTTTCTTCCTAATAGAATGTAAAGCCAGAAACTTTGTTATTTTATTCATAACTAATGCAGTTGAGTACTTTCTCAGTGTCTATTCCAATTTTTCCCCATTTTTCTATTGCATTGCTCCTCTATTTTTTTTTTTTTTTCTAATTTTTGAGACAGTCTCGCTCTGTTGACCAGGCTGCAGTGCAGTGGTATGATCTTGGCTCACTGTGATCTCTGCTTCCTGGGCTCAAGTAATCCTCCTACCTCAGCCACCTGGGTAGCTGGGACTGTAGGTTTTTGGAGCCACACCTGACTAATTTTGTATTTTGTGTAGAGAAGGGATTTTGCCATGTTGCCCAGGCTTGTCTCAAACTCTGGGCTCAAGTGATCTGCCCGCCTCAGCCTCCCAGAGTGCTAGGATTACAGGTGTAAGCCACTGCACCCAGCCTGTATTTTTATTTTCAGAATATTAATTCTTCTTAAAATAGATGTATTTCAAGCAGATTTGCCTAATTTGATTGACTTTTAACTTTTTCTTTCTTTTTCCCTTGAGGTCTGTCCCACTTAGTAGCAGCATCATATACAGAGGATAGATTTGGCGTTGTGCAGACTACACTACCAGCTATCCTTAATACTTTGTTGACGCTGCAAGAGGTAAGCAATCTGTGCATTGGGAGGGGAGATAGGTCATCCTCTCCCCCCACACCCAGTGTTTCGTTTCCTATATATCACATTTATTAAGTGACAAAACGTGTTGGAAGTTAAAATAATGATACTTTTTTACACTCAAGAAATTATAATCTAAAAGACAGAAAAGAGGCTGGGTGTGGCTCTTGCCTATAATGCTAGCACTTTGGGAGGCCAAGGCTGGAGGTCTGGAGTTGGAGGTTGGGAGTTTGAGATCAGCGTAAGCAATATGGCAAGACTATGCTAAGAGCTCAGGATCTTAGCATTCTTGTCCTGAATTATTACATCCTCTTGCCCCTACTGACTCTCCACTGAGATACTTCGTGTTCTGATTCCAGACCCTCTGCCATTTCCATGAGCCCTCTACTCTTATAAGCACCATAGACTACTCA
>CAUYLG010078550.1:0-27415 GCA_963573385.1 Cacajao melanocephalus | reverse complement strand
GGTGGTGGTGATGGTGATGATGGTGCTGGTGATGATGGTGATGATTATGATGGTGGTGATGGTGGTTGTGGTGATGGTGATGATGATGGTGATGGTGATGATGGTGCTGGTGGTGATGGGGATGATGTGGTGGTGGTGATGGTGGTGATGGTGAACCTGGTGATGGTGGTGGTGCTGATGATGATGGTGGTGCTGCTGATGTTGGTGGTGGTGATGATAATGATGATGGTGGTGGTGATGGTGATGGTGGTGGAGGTGATGGTGATGATAGTGATGGTGGTGATGGTGATGATGATGGTGGTGATGATGGTGATGATGATGATAATGATGGTGGTGATGGTGATGGTGGTGGTGGTGGTGATGATGATGATGGTGATGATGATAATGATGGTGGTGATGGTGGTGATGGTGATGGTGGTGGTGATGATGGTGGTGGTGACAGTGATGATGATGGTGTTGGTGATAATGGTGGTGGTGGTGGTGATGGTGAACCTGGTGATGGTGGTGGTGGTGATGGTGATGATGGTGGTGATGGTGGTGATGGTGGTGGTAGTGGTGATGATGATGATGATAGTGGTGGTGGTGATGGTGATGGTGATAGTGGTGATGATGATAGAGTCTCCCCAGACTTCCCTTTTCCCACCTGCAAAATGGAAATAATACCTTTGTCAGCTGTAAAGTCATATGCAAATATTAGTGGTTTCATTATAATTCAGAGGGCTACCCTGGAGTTTAATCCTGTGAGAAAAAGCAGGAGGCAAAAACTGTAACAATTTGTAAACAGTCTGTGACATTAGATTGTTTCCATGGAACATTTTATGTGATTGGTGATCAGGCATTTCTGTTCATCAGCATTGCTTTTTCTTAGGTTAGATTTTCAAACCTGTATCTTTTAAAATAATTTAAAAAAATACAAAAGTACAGAAGATGATGTGCTAAGCCTCCCTCACCTGCCCTTTGGTGTGGTGTTCAGGATGGCCTGGGGCCTGGCTCTCCCAGGCTTGTCTGCTGATGCCCACAGGGACCCCTCCCTTCAGTCTTTGCTCCAGTTTCAGCAGGGCCTCTGCCACTTGTGGGGGCTCATGCTGCAGCCTCTGACTGAGGTAGCGAGCTCCCCTGGGCCAAGTGGCTGGGGATGGCTGGACCTCCCCAAGAGCCACCAACAGCAGCAAACATGCCAACATGTTCTGCAGTCAGTGGCTGAGAAGTGAGAGGCGCATAATTCGCTTTCTCATTTCAGGTCACTCTAGATTTCCCCGATTTTGCCTTTGAATGCATCTTTTTTTTTTTTTTTTTTTGAGATGGAGTCTTGTTCTTTTGTTGAGGCTGGAGTGCAGTGGCATGATCTTGACTCACTGTAACCTCCGCCTCCTCTCCTGCCTCAGCATCCCAAGTAGGTGGCATTACAGGTGCCCACCACCATGCCCAGCTAATTTTATATGTTTAGTGGAGATGGAGTTTCACTATGTTGGCCAGGCTGTTCTCAAACTCCTGACCTCAAGTGATCCTTCTGCCTAGGCCTCAAAGTGCTGAGATTACAGGCGTGAGCCACCATACCCGGCCCTTTGCGTGCATCTTGATCCAAATCACAGTCTATCTTGGGGAGTGTCATTTCATAATCCTGCTGGCTTTGAACTTGTCACAGTTGAGATGTCTTCCCTCTTCTGGCTCCTCCTGATAGACCCAGGTGCCTCCTTCCTGACAGAGCCTGCTGCTCCCATAATACGCACTCACCCCTAATGAGCTACTTAAAAGTAATCAATGATTTCCAGATAAAAATCACCATTAATTTTAAATTCCCTCTGTAAATCTTGTTACAAATAATTGCCAGAAACACACAAAGTCTGAAATTAATTAAAATCGACAACCTCATTTGACGTGGGTTGAGCTTCTGGTTTCTTGGTTATGTGTGTGTCTTGCTAGGGGAGAAGCAGTGGCTGCGAGATGCCAGGCTGTGGGTAGTTTGCTGAGGACCTGCTGAGTACCTGGGCCTGTGGAGGAGTTGGGAGGACCCGGGCTTGGAGTCCTGCAGACCTGGCTGGCTGCCCTGTGCCCTCTTAGAGTAATCGAATGACCTTCTGAGCCCCAGGTTTTTAATCTGTGGAAAGATTTGGTAGTGCCAGCCGCTGCCCAGGGTTGCATACAGGTGATGGCGAGGGTGTGTCTATCCCAAGCTGATGCTCACTCATGATTCTTGTCTTCTTTCCTCTTCTCTCTTCCTGTCCCAGATCAGCCTTGGCAAGGTAGTCATGCTGGATCACTCACTCACTCACTCCTGCAGTAAGATAAACAGAAAGCTGATAGGAAGCAGGGACGGCAGGGACACCGGGTTCTTCTCATCTGAAAAAAAACACTGAGGCTGAGAATGGAGAAGTGACTTAGTCTAGGCCAGTCCTGGCAGAACCAGGAGAGAACCTGCGTGCCATGACCCCCAGCCCAGCGCTGTTTCCACCGCCACACTCCTGTTCTCTCGGGGCTGATGGGAGATGGGGAACCTGCATTTGCCAAGGCAACGGGAGCCAGCCAGGGGCTGGGGCTGGGAAGTCCTGCGACCCCCTGGCCCCTAGGGTGGCACGATCCCCTTTTTCAGCAGTGGGGCACGTGTGCAGGGACCAGCCAGTTCTTCACCAGGGTTGCCATAGTAACTGGATGCACTTCTGTTACCTTCCATTCATGGTCAACCTTTTGTCAGTTTCCATTTCAGAACTCTCAGAATCACCCCAGTGCGTCCTTGAGCAGAACACCTGCGTGCTGCTGTGGCTTGTCACATTTCTTCGTCAGTCCCCTTGCAGCTATTGTTAAGGGGCACAGAGAAGCCATTGCCCCCTCCCTCCCCTCCTTTCTGAGAGATCACAGGTGCAGGGCTTGTCCAGCCAGGAACTCATTCTCAGGTCTGCTCTTCACTGATGCACAAATGCTAAGCAGTCAGTTAGCATCTCTGAGTCTTGGTTTCCTCATCTGCAGAATCAGGAAAATCGCATTTCCCTGATCATTAGCCTGTTCAGTGAGTCAGGGCTTCCTGAGCACCTGCTGCCTGCAGACCTTGGGTGAGGTGCTGGGTTCATGACAGCACAGGGTCCCTGCTTTCAACAAGTCCATAGCCATGTCTGGAAACAGATCAGTGCACCCCAACTTGGTGAGTGAAGTGGGGAGTGCAGAGGTCTGAGGGGTTTGTGAGAAGGAGCTACCAGCCCAGCCAGGGGCTGCTGGAGACAGTATCCGAGGAGGGTGGTGGTGACGCAGAGAAAATGTTGAACAGATCGTGCCACTCAGCTAGGCCAGTTTCTTGCCTCCTCCCTCTCCCTCTCAGTCTCAAGGTCTCTCCTCCCCTCCCCTCCATCTCCCTCTTTCTCCAACCTAATAGGAAACTTTGGACAATAAAGGCCTTTTCCTCATCAGACTTCTATGCCTTTGGAAACAGACGGCAACCCCCATACCCTACCCCATGTCTCTGCAGACAGCAACTCCGGAGAAGAGAACAAAGCTTTGAGACTTATTTATTTCTTGTTTTGCAGAAATGTTTATTTGAAAGCAGCACAGAAAGGTGGAATGGTTTGAAATTTGCTTTGATTAGCAAGTCTAAATGTATTAGCAGCAAGACAGAACGATATTACAATTAGCAGTAATTAGCTGTGTGATGACTCTGGGCGGCAGTGCCAGGTAACAGATGCTGCTTCCTGGTCCCGGGTTAGATGGAGAGGCCACGTTACCCTTGTGAAGGGGCTCGGTTCCCTAGAGTGGGCGGAGGACCCTGGCCTCGTTGTTGTCCAGGCTGAGTGACGGCTAATTGTCCTTGAAAGAGACACAGGTGTCAGCACCCACTTGTGTGGAAAGTGACTTTGCAGTGTTGGGGAGGCAGTGGCCCGGAGATTTGGCAGGCCTTGTAGAAGAGGGAAAAAGAGTGGTCAGTTAACATGTGGGAGGATGCTTTACCGGAATCAGAGAAATGCTGATAAAAACCACAGGGAGGCCGGGCGCGGTGGCTCATGCCTGTAATCCCAGCACTTTGGGAGGCCGAAGTGGGTGGATCACCTGAGGTCAGGAGTTCAAGACCAGCCTGGCCAACATGGTGAAACCCCGTCTTTAAAATAAAACAAAACAAAAACAAACAGGGAGGCCAGGCGCAGTGGCTCACGCCTATAATCCCAGCACTTTGGGAGATCGAGGCAAGCGGATCACTTGAGGTCAGGAGTTCGAGACCAACCTGACCAACATGGAGAAACCCGTTTCTACAAAAATACCAAAATTAGCCAGGTGTGGTGGTGCACGCCTATAGTCCCAGCTACTTGGGAGGTTGAAGCAGGAGAATTACTTGAATCCAGAAAGCAGAGGTTGCAGTGAGCCGAGATCACACCAGTGCACTCCAGCCTGGGCGTCACAGGGAGACTCTGTCTCAAAAAAAGAAAAAAAAAACACAGGATGTGTTCATTTTATTCCTCCAGATGAACACTGAAGGAGAATGATGATTGTGTCTGGGGTTCCTGGGTGTGAGGAGTGCTGATGGGTGGGAAGTTGAGGAATTTGGAAAACAATTCAGAATCATCTAGTAAAGGTGAAAGGAGATCCCACTACCCCGTATTTCCCTTAGAGAAATTACTACACAAGCATCCTGGGAGATCTGAATATTCCTAGCAGCCAAGGTGAAACAAAACAGAATGTGGCTGCTGCTGATGGGTAATGGATAAATATGCACATGTATGAGCTGTGTCTACGGCAAGGAAAATGAACGAGCAAGCCCACGTGCAATAACTTGACTCTTGAGAGCTGATAGTTGAAGTTTTCTTCAAAAAGATGCAGAAGAAAACGTCATATGATTTCATTTAAGGAAAGTTCAAAACATGCAGACCAGGTGCAGTGGCTCACACCTGTAATCCCAGCACTTTGGGAGGCCATGGTGGGAGGATTGCTTGAGGCCAGGAGTCCAAGATCAGCATGGGCAACATGGTGAACTCACGTCTCTACAAAAAAATAAAAGCCAATACACTTTTTGATATACATATGTGGTAAACTATTAAAAAAAAGTCAGGGGATGATAAATACAAAATAGTAGTAGTTACCCATAGTGAGTGAGGGATTTCAAAGTTAATATTCATTTTATTTTTTCCTTCCTTTTTTTTTTTCTTTTTGAGACAGGGTGTCATTCTGTCATCCAGGCTGGAGTGCAGTGACATAATCACAGCTCACTTTAGCCTCACCCTCTCAGGCTCAGGTGATCCTCTCACCTCAGCCTCCCCAGTATTAATAGCTGGGACTACAAGTGTGTGCCACTTTTTTTGTATATTTTGTAGACACAGGGTTTGGCCATGTTGCCCAGGCTGGTCTTGAACTCCTGGGCTCAAGTGATCCTCCTCCCACCTGGGCCTCCTGAAGTTCTGGGACTGCAGGGGTGAGCCACCGCCTGGCCCTGGCCATTTTCTTAAGCTGAGTGCTATGTACATAGATGCTGCTGATGTTGTTATTCTTCAAATGTTACACGTTTAAGAACATTTAATCTCTCTTCAGTACTTTATAAAACACCTGTATGTTTTTAAGTAGGGCTGTGGATGTGGGTTTCCTGCCTCAAATGTGAGATTCTGTGCTTCAGGGCAGGTAGATGGGTCTGGGCTGTCCTTGGCCACACAACCTCCAGGGACAGGACACCTCCAGCTCCCCAGAGGCTGAAACTTGTATAACTTTCAGAAACAAAACAGAACGGTCAAAAGTGCTTGAAACCAACTGTGTAAATTGTGAAATGTGAGTTGTAATTTTGCTTTTTTCCTTCTAAAATGGCATGAAGTCCACATTTTAAAAGTTTGGATAGGGAAAGATCGGTCAATGGGTACAAAGTTACGGTTAGGTGGGAGGAATAGTTCTGGTGTTGCATTGCACAGTAGGGTGACTGTGGCACTAACAGCATGGTATTATGTGTCTTAAAACAGTGTGAAGAGAGGATTTTGAGTGTTCTCACCACAAAGAAATACATTTATCAGGTGATGGGTATGCTAAATACCCATTATTACACAATACATATATGCATCAAAGTATCTTACTGTACCCCATGAATATGTACAGTTATGTATCAATTAAAAACAGAATTTTTCTTGAGACAGGGTCTTGCTCTGTTGCCCAGGCTAGAGTGCAGTAGTGCAATCACAACTCACTGCAGCCTCAGCCTGCTAGACTCAGGTGATCCTCCCACCCCAGCCTCCTGAGTAGCTGGAACTACAGGTGTGCACCACCATGCCTGGCCAATTTTTTTTGTAGAGATGGGGTTTCGCCATGTTGCCCAGGCTGGTCTCGAATGCTTGTCCTCAAGCAATCTTTCCGCCTCAGCCTCCTGAAATGCTGGGATTACAGGCGTGAGCACTGTGCCCGACCAAAATTTTTAAAGTAGGTTTTCTTTTTAACCAAGATAAATTCTGGAAATGAAGCAGAACTGACCAGCGCCCTCTCCTGGGTGAGGTGGAAGTGGAGCCCTGGGTGGAAGGACCTGCTGGCCCTAAGAGTCCCGCTGGTTCAGCACCACGGACAGCACTCAGAGCAGCCTCTTTCTGGCTTTGCCACCTGGCTTTCCTCGCTGAGTTGGCCCTTGGCCGCAGCTTTGGGGAAGAAGGTGGCAGGAGCCTGGGTTCCCTCCTGCCTTCCTCATAGGGCGAGATGAGCTGGAGGAAGCTCATGCCACAGTGCCCAGCATAGATTGGTATTCTGTAAATGCTTAGAAAATCCTCTCTGCTGTCAGGGCAGGAGGGTGCCCAGTGATGAGTCCAGCTTGCGACTCATGAGGGGACCCCATGAGCAGTGTCCAATGTCACCAGGCCAGGAGGGACGGGGGCTCTGTGGCTCTGTGAGGCACCCACCCAAAGGCATTTCCTGCTCCAGACCAGTGTCACGGTGGCCAGAGGGGGAGTCTGAGGCCAGGCAGGTGCTGGTCACACCTTGGGCTCATCCCAGGGGTGGGGCTGGTGGAGGGAGGTGAAGTGTCTCAGCTAGGAGCTCAGACCCTTGATTCTGCTTCCTTGGAGAAAAGGTGGGTTTGATGCAGAAGGGGTGAGAGGAGGATGGTGATGGGGGCTTCAGGAAGATTCTCTGCTCTCTTCCTTCAGCCAAGGGTGCAGACTGGGGAGCAGGTGGAGGGAGAGAAGGTGGGAGTCAGTGTCTAGGACAGGCCATGGCTCCGTGCTGGAGGAGAGACAGAGACTGACAGGAGGATCTCTGAGGATTCTCTCGCCTTTAAATTCTAGGATGTTTGTTTCTCATCACAACACCCGTGTGTTAATTCACATTTCATTTTGACTCTGTTGTTCAATGATTGGGTACTGAGCGGTATTATATGATCAGAATTTTCAATAACAGAGAGAATGTTACAGTATTCATTGAAACAAATTGGTTGGCATCTATATCTCCGTATACTACCCTGGTCTTATTAAATCTAAATCATATTCATGCTCAGCAGCCCTGATTTGAACTGTAAAACCAGCATGGGAGGCAGGATACCTGCCGTTTGAAGAGCTCTCTCTCTCTCCTTCAATTTCTGGTCTGATTGGACACACACTGTACAGCACCAGGCTGCATCTATGAGCAGGTCAGGTGGTGACTAGGGCCCCCAAGTGACCCGCTGTGGTCACAGTGCATTTGCCTAGTGTGGAAACTCAATGTAAGCTGCACAGATGTATGACTTTGTGCAGTGTAGTACCAACACATGTGGGCATGTAGGCTGCTGGGGTGAAAATGTGAGCATGTGTCACATTGGGGTGTGTTTGTGCCGACCTCTATGTCCTTAGGTATATGCTTTTTTTTTTTTTTTTGAGACAGAATCTTGCTCTGTCGCCCAGGCTGGAGTGCAGTAATGCGATCTCAGCTCGCTGCAACCTCCGCCTCCAGGTTTGAGCGATTCTCCTGTGTCAGCCTCCTGAGTAGCTGGGATTACAGGTGTGTACCACCATGCCTGGCTAATTTTTGTATTGCTAGTAGAGACGGGGTTTCACTGTGTTGGCCAGGCTGTTCTCGAACTCCTGACTTCAGGCGATCCACCTGCCTCGGCTTCCCAAAGTGCTGGGATTACAGGCCTGAGCCACCGTGGGTTTTTTTGTTTTTTGTTTTTGAGACAGGGTCTCGCTTGGTTGCCCAGGCTGAAGTGCAGTGGTAAAATCATGGCTCACTGCAGTCTCAACCTGCTGGCCTCAAGTGACCCTCCTGCCTCAGCCTCCTGACTAGCTGGGATTACAGGCACCTGCCACCACACCTGGCTAATTTTTGTATTTTTATTAGAGACAGAGTTTCGCCATGTTGGCCAGGCTTGTCTCGAACTCCTGACCTCAAGCAATCCACCCGCCTCGGCCTCCCAAAGTACTGGGATTACAGGCGTGAGCCACCACACCTGGCCGCATATCCATGTTTACAGAATCACATTCAAACACTCCAGGCAGAGAATGGGACTGATAGTCACACCTCTCTGCTGTAGCCTCAGCCCAAAGCTTTTAGTGCTTCTGAGCAAGGAGGAGTGTCAGCCTGGCCAGGGTGTCTCATTGGTGTCCCAAAACTATGCCCCTAGTCTAGTTTCTGCTAATTCTGTCTACATTGTCCTTACCTGCCCCCTCTCTCGGCTTATTCCTGCTAATATATTAAGAATGGACTTGGCACCACCTCCTCCAAGAAGTCTTCCCTGATTTCACAGTGCTGGGCTAGGTCTTGTTCAACTGGTTGCATAGCTTCTGGGGGCAAGAGCCACACTTTCCCCTCCCATGATGACCCCACCCTTACACTACCTGGAGAAAGCTGGGAACACAGCGGACACTCTGTATATGTTAGTTCGGTTTCAGAATGGTTCCCTTTCCCCTCACCCTGGGCAAACACCATGGGATTTTTCTCCAGTATTCACTTTGAGACCCTGGTGGGGTTTCTGAAGGTAAGCCCCACAAAAGTATGCCCCCCCCACCCCATGCTGCGACCCTAGGTTTTAATTCTCAAGGTAGCCCACACTCAGCTCCATCCAGCAGTTTACTGAAGTTGCCTTTTGTTACTCCCAGTTCCTGGCTCCAGCAGCCTCCCCTCACGGTGAGCTGTGGTTCTCTGTCTCCACCTGTCTCTCTTTTTTTTTTTTTTTTTTTTTGAGATAGAGTTTCGCTCTGTTGCCAGGCTGGAGTGCACTGCAATCTCCACCTCCCAGGTTCAAGCCGTTCTCCTGCCTCCTGAGTAGCTGGGATTACAGGCACATGCCACCACACTCAGCTAATTTTTAAATTTTTAGTAGAGACGGGGTTTCACCGTTTTGGCCACAATGGTCTCAATCTCCTGACCTCGTGATCCACCCGCCTCAGCCTCCCAAAGTGCTCAGATTATAGGCATGAGCCACCACATCAGGCCAGCCTGTCTTTAGTTTTGGGGTTGGATGTTTGTCCTGTAACCTCAATTCTCTGAGGAGTCTAAGAAAAGTCGCTGATTTTCAGTTTGCTGGGATTACAGGTGTACCCCTGGTTTCAGAGGTGGGAGCTGACACCTGCCAGTCTGGAAATTGATGTGCGTAGGTTGAGTGCACTTGGGTGCTCTTTGGAGGGCCCAGGGACGGGGAGGGGACAGGATGGAGACCAGAAGACCCCGTTTCTTCTGGCTGAGGCCTGAGGACCTGAAGAGGGTGCAGCCCCGTGGGGACTTCCATCTTAAATACAGACACACAGACTCCACCGGCCTGTGATGACTGGGGATGGGAGTCGGCCATATTGTTTGCACTTGATTCTGACAGCAAAGCTGAGGGTCATCAGAGCCCAGAGTGGGAGTTTGTTAAAGTGACAGTCACCTGGTGTCATTCTCACAGCTGAGGACTGCCTGTGTGGCGGGGAGGCTATGCCTCCTATTCTTAGAGTGCCCTGCCTGCCAGCCTCCCTTCCCCTGCCCCTACTCCCTTGGCCCACTGGGCACCAGGCCTGTGCCAGGGCCCAAGTTGTCTGGCAGCAAAGACATGGTCCCTGCCTGTAGGGGGATGGACACACAGCTCCTGTGCACACGGCTTTTGGGGAGGGACAGGGGCAGAATCCTATTTGTCCCAGCAGAAGCTCAGCTCCACCAGGGAAGGTCGTGCAGGAGATGCTCAGTGTTTCTTGGCTGAGTGAGGGCTTTTGAGCGCCCACATGATGCCTGCTTCTGTCCAGAGCGCTAGCCACGTACGTGAGGAGTCTGCACTCACAGCGTGGGCCTAGAGAGCCAGCAGCGGCTTCCTTGTTCTACCGAGCAGCCGTGTCCACTAAGACTCGGTTTCAGTCATCTTTGGTTTTTCAGGTTTTTTCCCCTCTTAACAAAATGATGAAAATGCACAACAGGCCAAAATGCCCAAATCCATAACTCATACATTTTACCAAAGTGAAAAGAAAAAAGTCCTCCTTCCTCACCTTTCATATTTTCATTAGCAACATCAAAGTGATTAGGTCTGGAAAAGCCCATCTGAGTCATCGTCTCTGGTAAGAAGTTGATGAAGAATGCAAAGGAATTTGAATTTCAAAGCCAAAGGGTTTATCTCATTAATGTTTTCTGCTGTGAGGGCTCCTCCAAGACCCAGCTGTGCCATTCATTAGGGGAGGGCCCGTGGATCTGAACAGACGCAGTGTTGCCCGTCCTATAGCATTCGGTGTAACTGGTATGGGTGACACTGTCCTGAGCCCACCAGAACCCTGAGCTCTCCCCACCAGCTGTAACCTGGAGATAGGAGTTACTTAACTTCCCTGAGCCTGTTTTTTTATGTGTTTGTTAGCAGCTGTGGGGCACCTGCTTCATGCCTTTGTACTGGACCAGGTGGGGTGCAAGGAAAGACAGGCACATCAGTAAAGAGCTTTTTGCTGAGCTTGGGAGACAGACCCAGCAAGTGTGGGAGGGGTCAGCGCAAAGCCGAGTTGGGGCATGCAGTGACTCAGAGGAGAGATTGACTCTACCAGGCACATCCAGCAGGGCTACCTGGAGGTGGAGGCATGGTGTGTCTTGATGGGTTGTGGGAGGGCTGAGTTTTCTGGGGAAGCAAGAGACAGAGCCGCTTAAGGACCAGGCCCTGTTGTCTCACCTGCCCCGAGGCACTGGAAGCCCTGGAGTGGATGGTAGCCGCGTGTTGGGGAATTCAGGCTTCTGCGGGTACCTGGGAGTGCAAAGGGTGGACACAGTGTAAACTGGCCCCAAGTCACCCAAAGTCCAAGAGTGGAAAGTTCAGTCCCCTTCTCAGCATCTGCCCAACTCTGTGCACAGTACAGGTGGTCTTGGGTGCAACCCTTCTGCTGCCAGCCCTGAATGGCCCCGGGTAGGGCTGTTTACCAGGCACCGGTGCTTTATCATCTGAAAAACAAATGGCAGAAAGAATTCAGGGGAGGACGGAGAAAACCCGAGGATGCCTCGTCAGGTGAGAGGAGGGCTTCAGAGGCACTCACGCCCAACAGGCTTACACTGGGGCTGGTGATGGTGACTTACAGGGTCCAGCTGCAAGTGAAGAGCCCTGTGGTTGAAAGACACAGGGTGGATGGATTAGAACTCCTTCCAAAACACAGGTGATTGAGCCTTTCCTCCCAGGGTTTTGGATTTAACTGCTCTTGGGTGGACCTGAGAATTTGCATTTTGAGACGAGTCCCCACGCTCTGCTGGTGCTGCTGGTCTGACCACCACACCTTGGGCACGGCTGGGTTGGAGGAGGAGTGCCGACTCTGTGAGTGCTTGCCAAGCTGATTCTCAGCCTTGCCAGACCTTAGGTGATGATGTCATCCTTGCCACACCACAGGACGTGAGTGGTTTCATTTTAAAGGTGGAGAAATGGAGGCAAAACAGATGAAGAGCCACTCCCCACTTTCTGCTAGTCAGAAGGTCATCAGCGTGTTGATCAAAGGAAGTCTTGGGTTTATATCCCTCACCACTTATCCCCGCAATCTTTCCTGGCTGTATAGTCTCCAAAGAGCTTAGAGTTAAATTTGGGGCCAAGAGGGGACCCTGGGAGGTGAGGCTGGAGAAGGCAGGACCATGGCTCTCTGTGGCTGGACTGGACAAAGTACTAGAGCAGTCTGGGGAGCTTTGACCACACAGACCCACCTTGACCCTGAGCCCAGGTTTCTAGGGAGGGCTGTGAAATGGCCTGGGAATTGCTGCTGTTGAAGGCAGGCAAATGTGGGTAGGGTCATGCTGGCCTTGGTGCCATTGCTGAGGTGGTTAAGGGGAGACCACGGGGAGCCACTGGTGGCTCTGTAGCAGTGGACCTAGAGGGGTGGGCATGGGGCTGCTGCCTGGCATACCCAGCCCTGCCAGGCCCCACCCTCCCCTGGCACAGGCCCTGCCTTTGGTTCAGCTCTGCTTGACCAGCATCTGCCCAGTGGCTTTGCAGAAGGAACTAGGACTTCCTGGAGTCTCAAGCCTGAAAAAATAGTGTGCAGAAAAGATTCCCCCCTGCCTTTCTGCACAGAGCAGGTTACCTGGCATGGCCAGCCCGGCTTCAAGGGATGGGGAAATATCCTTCCCTTCAGGACCCTTTTAATCTTTCTTCCTAGTGGAAAGCATACTCTCCTGGGATGGAGGCAGGAATGTTACGCATCTCTCCAATAAGTCATCTCTGTGGCCTTGGGCTGGCTGCACAGCCTCCCTGGGCTCTGGCTTCCCCGAGTACCACCAAGGACCCCCCAAAGCCAGCCTAGCCAATGTGGTGAAACTGGCGGACAGGCCCACACTTGCTGGGTCTGTCTCCTAAGCTCAGCCTCAAGCTCCGTACAGATGTGTCTGTCTTTCCTTGCACCCCACCTGGTCCACCACAAAGTCAGTAGGGCAGAGCTGTGATCTTGGTTGACCACCTGTAGTTTCAGGAGTTGGCTGCATTGCTGGAGGACGTGATGATAGAGTCATGAGCTTGAAGGTTGTCCAGAGCACATGGAAAAACAAGACAGTGTTCAAATCTCAGCCCTTAGTAGCTGGATGTCCTTGGGCCAGTTACTTAACCTCTCTGTTCCTCCATTTCTTCATCTGTAAAATGAGATAATATAGGCCCTTATAGAATTGTGGCGAGGAGTGGAAAGTTAGCACTCAGCCGTGCCTGTCGTATGCTGAGCCAGTTGGGCCCCCAGGCTTTCACACATCTGATGTGCAGTCCTCAAATGGCTCCATTTTTCTTTTCTTTCTTTCTTTTTTTTTTTTGAGACTGAATCTCGTTCTATCACTCAGGCTGGAGTGCAGTGATGCGATCTCGGCTCACTGCAACCTCTGCCTCCCGGGTTCGAGTGATTCTCATGCCTCAGCCTTCTAAGTAGATGCCTGACAGTCGCATGTCAGTCAGGTGATCAAGGTCGGCACCAGCAATGACAAGCCAGATCGACAGGATGCACCCTTGATATGTGATGGAAATGGCACCGCACACCTTTACAGTCTTCCTCCTCAAAGCCCCTAACCCCAGTCCAATCGTGAGAGAAACAGACACATCCCACTAAGAGGACATTCTGCAAAATTCCTGACCCATCGTCCTCAGACCGTCCAGGTCATCAATAACAAGGAAAGTCAGAAATTCTCCCAGCCCAGTGCAGCCTGGGGAGAATGACGATGAAGTGTCCTGTAGGATCCTCGATGGGATCTTGGGACAGAAAAGGACATTGGGAAAAATGAAGGAAGCCTGAATACAGTGTGGACTTCAGTTAGTGACATGTACGTGACGTTGGTTCCCTGGTGGGGCAGACGCTTCAGGCCAGTGTCAGGTGTTAACAGTCAGGAAAACAGCATGGACTACATGGGAATGCTCTGTGCTATATCTTTATAACTTTTCTGTAGCCAAACACTATTCTAGAATTAAAAGTTTATTTATTTATTTATTTTGGATGGAGTCTTTTCCTGTCGTCTACACTGCAGTGCAGTTGCGCCATCTCAGCTTACTGCAACCTCCGCCTTCCAAGTTCAAGTGATCCTTCTGCTTCAGCCTCTCGAGTAGCTGGGATTATAGGCACACACCCCCATGCCTGGCTAATTTTTGTATTTTAGTAGAGATGGTGTTTCACCTTATTGGCCAGGCTGGTCTTGAACTGCTGACCTCGTGATCCACCCGCCTCGCTTCCCAAAGTGTTGGGATTACAGGTGTGAGCCACCGCGCCCGACATAACAAGTTTATTTTAAAAAAGTAAAAGAACTCTTCTGTCGTGGGCTGGGCACAGTGGCTCACACCTGTAATCCCTTTACTTTGGATGGCCGAGGTGGGAGGATCATGAGATCAAGAGATTGAGACCATCCTGGCCAACATGGTGAAACTCCATCTCTACCAAAAACACAAAAACTAGCTGGGTGTGGTGGCATGCACCTGTAATCCCAGCTACTCAGGAGGCTGAGGCAGGAGAATCTCTTGAACCCGGGAAGCGGAGGTTGCAGTGAGCCAAGCTTGGGCCACTGGACTCCAGCCTGGTCAACAGAGGGAGATTCCATCTCAAAAAAAAAAAAGAAAGAAAGTAAAAAGAACTCTTCTGTCGTGGCAGCCGCTGTCCCCCTAGTCTCTGTGCAGGGTGCATTGGTGCCCCCCCGCCCCAAATGAGAGGACCTCCAGCTCCCACCTCAGGGCACTCAGTGGTTGGAGAAAGTTCCTGATTCAGCTCCAGTGGCTCTCCATGGGGAAGCAGAAAGAGCGTTGCGTTTTCTTGCAATAGTATTGAGATATGGTCACCTTTACTTGTGTTTTTTTCTCAACCTGCACACAGGGGACCTGGCCAGTGGGCTCTCGGGGAGATTGCAAGTTGAATGGAGAGGCTGGGGGGGTGGGAGAGAAAGATAACTTAAGCCTTCCAAAGTCTGTCGAGAAAACCTGTTTATCTGTATAATGCACCAGCTCGAGTGTGGGCGCTGCTCTGGGAGCCTCTGCAGCGATGCCACCTTTCCATCTTAGACTGACCTCCGGTTTCAAAGCCATCACCCATCATGATTTTTCTAGGTCTTGATGGCTTTGCTGGAGGTTACTGCGGGGGCCACTGCTGCCCCATGCTGGGGCCTTGATGCATATGGCAGCTTGCAGGGTTGGCCTGGTCCCTACCTGTGACAGACAGATGGAGGGACCCAGCGTCAGAAGGGAGGACTCCTCCTGGTTTCCTTCACCGCACCTGCCTGGCCTTGGCCTGTGGTCTCCCTGCCTGCCCAGGGACTCCTTGGGGACAGTGGCTGGGTCTCTTCCATCTCCAGTGCTGGGGTCTGTCCTCAAAGGGATGCTGCAGTGTCCCCAGAGCTCCCCGTGGACACTGGCCTGCCCAAGGGTTGCGTGACAAGAGCTGGGCTTGGGGGCCCAGCTTTTCTGCTTGTCTTCCCTTGACCTTCACACAGATTGTGTGACCCTGGGCAAGTGCCTGCACCCAACAAGGCTCAGGCCTCTCTCTAAAAGGGGCTGGAGACTCTTGGTTTTCTGAGGCTCAGTGAGCAGCAGGGCTCCCCTCCTGGTTTGGGCTGGCCCTGGCTCTGCCTCTCCCTTTATGCTGGAAAGCTGGAGTGGGGCCCTGGAGCCCGTTTAGGCGGCCCAGGCAGCATAGGAGTGAGGGACTAGAGGGATGCAGGGAGTGCCTAGGGTGTGGGAGGGCATCTGGCAGGCTCTGGAGGAGAGCTGAGCTGGGGAAGGGGCTTTCCGAGCTGGAGGGATGGCTGGAGACACACCTCTCTCCAGAGGAAGACACGGCCCTACCTTGGGTGCCCAGTGGGTGAGCAGGCTGGCTGGAACTGGGCCTTTGGAAGTGGGATTTCTGGATGAGGCTCACCTCCTTTGGGGAGGAAGTGGTGGAACAGGGCGTGTGCAGCTTTGGGCTGGTGGTTGGGGTGGGGGGTGTCCTGACCCCCTATGCCTAGGAGTCCCTGCTCAGGGCCCCTGTGGCTATGTGGCTGGCACTCACCCCAGGCTGCTGGGATGGCCCTGTCCACCCCATTGTCTGGCATCTGGTGGTGGCTCCAGTCTGGCCATCTGACTTCCCAGCTAGTGGGCAATGTGACCCTGCTCAGCTCTTCCCAGGTCAGGCACCAGCCTCTCAGCTCTGGTCTGGAGGCTGAAGGAGACAGACGATCGAGACAGTCAGGACAGCTGGGGAGCCAGGGGGATCATCTCAGCCCAGGGCACCGGGAAGGAAGTCAGGGAGGAGAGGCTGCATCTGGGATAAGAGAGGGAATCCCCTCAGCCAAACACTGGGAAAATGGTGAGAACCTAGAGAGAGCAGGAGGACCAGGGCCGTGCAGGACAGGAAAAGCTGGAAGTGGCATGTGGGGAGGCTGGGGCAGGGTGTCTGAATTCTGGCTAGACAGACGGTGAGCTCTGCTGGGTGCAGGTGGCTATTGTGGTGGTGGGGCAGGGGGGATAGGTACAGACCCCAAAGGACCCACATCTGGGGGCTGTGCAGAGGGGAAGGGGCTGGGAGGGGTTTCAAGGGGGATGTGCATGGCCATCCTCATACAAGCAGCTGTGCAGCCGAGTTTGACCGAAGGCCTCTGTGCTTAGAGGTCAGGAAACCTGGCCTGGCAGCTGTCCTGGACAGGTGACCCAGGGAGGAACGTCCAGCAAAGCCCGTCTTCGGGCTGCTGTTAAAGCCAGGTGGAGTCCCAGGCTGGGACTTAGAGTAGCTGTGTTGTTCACGCCACATTGCAGGCGCCCTGCTGGGAGCCCTGCCACACCACAGGGGAGGGAAAGGACAGGACCCCCTGAGTTGCCCCTGCCCCGGGCACTGTATGTGCATGGTTTTTCCAGCCACCTCATCTCCTGTGTATGGACAGAAGCTGAGGATCAGGGATGTTAAGTGCTGCCCAGCCTCACCCTGCAGAAGGCAGCCAGAGTGGGTTTGGGCCATACCTGCTGCGCTGAGAGCTGGCCTGAGAGGCTGCTTCAGGCCCAGTTCACTGTGAGTCTCCAGGTGGCCAGGAGACTTGGGCCTGAGACCGGGGATGGAAAAAAACTGAGGCATTTAAAATCCCTTGTAGAAAATAAGTGAATGAATATACAGAGTAGACCCACCGCTTGTCTAAAGTCACAAGAGAACTTGTGCTGCAGGCAAAAACTCTTCCCGAAAGACCTCGCCCTGGGAGGCAGCTCCCTTTAAAATGTAGTTATTAATCACTGCAGCTGGAATTAGCATAACCGGGTCATTTAAATGCTGAGCCGCAGTGAGTAAAATCTTCTCCCACCGAGTTGGGGGCTGTTGTTTCACTGCTGAACGGAGGTTTGGGAGTGGTGCTCTGCACCCCCGGGGTTGCCAAATGGCCAGGCCTGAGCTGCTCAGTGGGAGACCCCAGGTTCAGGGGTGAGAGAGTGAGTGCAGGGGTGCCGGGGTGCACCATGGAACTCCCATCCTCTCTCGGGCCGAGGCTATTGGCAGGAAGAGTGGCCTAACTGTTGAGTGTCTCTGGGTGGTTCTGTGTTGAGGGAAGATAATGGTTAACAGGGAAGACAGAAGGTCGAGGCCTCAGTGAATATTAATATTAATGAGCATATTGGACCGTCTGTGTTTGTCACTGTCTAGTGGCTGCACATACGTACAGATATTTGTCTGTTTCATCTTCCCTGCAGCCCCAGGAAACACATGCTCTTGCTCGTGTTGGGTCCACTCCAGTGAGGAGGAAGCTGAGGCTTCCAACAGCCCTCCCGACACACAGCTGGACAGGGTGGAGGTCGGGGTGGAACACAGCCAGCTGGCGCTCGAGCCAGTGGCCCTTCCAAAGGTGACCCTTAGTGCCCTCTGTGGACCAAGCTTTGATCCATTACCAGGAAGTCAATGATTGGAGTCAAAAGCAGGTGACAGGTGTGTCCACAAACAGGAAATGTCTTGTGTGGCTGGCCCTTGGGATCCCCCACATGGAGAGAGAAGCTTTGAGCAGAGGCTCGGGGTGGGCCTGCTTCTCCCAACTCTGGTGGTGTCTGTCCTTGCAGATGTCACCTAACTGCTGTGGGCCATGTTCAGGGTGCTGGGCCTGGCATGGGCCTCAGCTCCACATTGCCCCAGGGAGTGTATAGCCAGGGAAGGCCTCGGGTTCTCCTAAAGTCTGCGGTGAGCGCCTGGACGCTGCCCCGCTGTTTACAAAGCACCTTCGTATTCGTTCTCCTGTCACCCTTGAGCCCCAATTCTTGCTGGGTATGGTGATGATGATGATGACCATGACGAGGGTTGCCAAGAAAGGCTTTGAGAAACCATGGGCTGTGCCATCTTGGGGCTCTCAGACCTGCTTCATAGAAGTGAGGGCTTCATAGAAGTCACTTTATTTCTAGGTTAAAAAAAATCCTTTGGCACTAAAACAACAAGGGCCAATCCACCCTCAGTACCCTCGAAACAGTTGGGTGTGGTGGGTTGCCCTCCCTCACCAGCGTGCTGTCTTGCCGCTGCTGTGGTGTGAGCGTGGCTGCCAGGCCAGGCCAGGCCTCCCATGAGAGGTTTCCCCTCTGTTCCCAGAAGAAGGGAGAGCAGGGAGTCCATGTCACAGCTGCAGAGTGTCCTTGCGGAGAAGCTAAGACCTCGATTCTGCTATGAGGAGGGATCTGGGGGGAGCCCCTGAGCCCCCGGAGAACTCAGCCTTCTCATTTCCAGACGGCGGTGTCTGCCCAGGGTTGTTGAAAGAACTGGATGAGTGGGGGTGAGCCAGTACCTTACAAACCATGGAAGAATGCACAGGTGGAAGGAGCCATGATCTGTTTTGCCATCATGATGCTTGGAAGAGAAATCTTTTCTGTGCAGCTCTCTTCCTGGTGCTATGAGGTGTTCTTGTAGGGCCTCTAAATACAACAGGGGTGAGTTCTCTGGCCACATCACAAGTAGAGTATGCCCCTACCCTGCCCCAGCCTCCATCCCCCGCCATTCCAGAGGCACCTGCAGGCAGCTCTTCCTCCAGGCATGTGCCCATCCAGCACTCAGCATTCCCTCTGAGCAAGGCACTGGGTTACATGAGACCCAGTAAGCTGTTACATGACAGCTTGTATTTGTCAGAGTTCCCTGGAGAAACACGGCCAGTAGGATGTGTGGTGTACAGACAATCTCTGACCGATGATGGTTTCACTTTTGTGACGCTTTTGTGACTCTGAGTGGTGCAAAAGCAATGCATGTTCGGTAGAAACCATACTTTGAATTTTGGTCTTTTCTCAGGCTAGCGACACTCTGTATGATACTCCCTTGCAATGGTGGGCAGTGAATGTGAGCCGCAGCTCCCATCAGCCACGCTCATGTCAGGTGTTTGAGCACACTGAGGTAGGCTGGGCTAGGCTGTGATGTTCAGTAGGCCAGGGTTATCAAATGTGTTTTCAACTTAGGATGTTTTCAACTTACAGTGACTTTATCGGGATGTAACTTCATTGTAAGCTGAGGCGCATCTACAGATCATTAAAAAGTTATGTGAGGCTGCAGAGAAAAGGGAATGCTTATACACCATTGGTGGGAATGTAAATGAGTTCAGCCACTGTGGAAGGCAGTTTGGAGATTTGTCAAAGAACTTGAAACAGAGCTACCATTCAACCCAGCAATCCCATTACTGGGTATATATCCAAAAGAAAATACATCCTTCTACCCAAAAGACACATGCACTTGTGGGTACATCTCAGCACTACTCACAATAGCAATAACATGTAATCAACCTAAGTGCCCATCAATAGAATTGAATAAAGAAAATGTGGTACATATACATCATGGAATACTATACAGCCATAAAAATGAATAAAATAATGATCTTTGCAACACCCCGAATGTAGCTGGAGGCCGTTACCCTTTTTTTTTTTTTTTTTGAGATGGAGTCTCGTTCTGTCACCCAGGCTGTAGTACAGTGGCACAATCTCGGCTCACTGCAACCTCTGCCTCCCAGGTTCAAGCAATTCTCCTGCCTCAGCCTCCCGAGTAGCTGGGATTACAGGCATGTACCACCACAGTCGGCTTATTTTTGTACTTTTAGTAGAGGCAGGTTTCACCATGTTGGCCAGGCTGGTCTTAAAGTCCTGAGCTCAGGTGATCCGCCCACCTTGGCTTCCCCAAGTTCTGGTATTACAGGTGTGAGCCATTGCACCCGGCCTGGAAGCCATTATCCTAAGCTAATTAGTGCAGGAACAGAAAACCAAGTACCACCTGTTTTCACTTGGGATTAAGAGCTGAACATTGGATTCACAGGGACCTAAAGATGGCATCAGAAGACACTAGGGAGTCCTAGAGCAGAGAGGGAAGGAGGGGAGCAAAGGCTGAAAACCTCTTGGGTACTCTGCTCACTACCTGAGGGACAGGATCAGTGGTACCCCAGATCAGGGCATCACGAAGTATACCCACGTAACACTCCTGCACCTGTACCCCCTGACTCTAGAATAAAAGTTGAAATTATATGAAACTTCAACTCGTGTGATTATGAAGGGACAGATCCTCAGGTCCGGTGGGCAAGCTGGAGACCCTGGAGAGTCGATGATGTAAGTTCCGGTCCACAAGGAGGCTGGAGACCTGAGAAAGGCTGACTCTTGAGTTTGCATCCTAAGGCAAGAAAACCCTGGTGTCCAAGCTCAGTGCAGGCAGATGGCAGGAATTCTCTTACTCAGACCGTGTGCTCTGTTCAGGCCTCCAGCTGGTTGGATGAGACCCTCAGGCACAGGTGAGGGCTACCTGCTTTACTCAGGCCACCAGTTCTGATGTGGATCTCGTCCAGAAACATCCTCGCAGACACACCAAAGTTACGCTTGCCCAGACGTCTGTGCACCCTGTGGTCCAGTCCAGTTGACACTGTCAGCACCATCACACAGCTCTTGGGGACGACAGACCTGGGAAAAGCCAGCAGCCCAGGTTGCCCACAGCCCGTTAATAAGGTGCAGTGAGCAGTGACTTCCAGCCAGTGAAGAGTTGGGGGAAGATTTGGGAAGCAAGTGACTGTGGTCGTTGAGGGACAAGGATGGGGGGCTTTGCCTGGTGCTGCCAGACTGCAGTGTCAACCCCACATTTTCCCTTTTATTTTTTATTTATTTATATTTTGAGATGGAGTCTTTCTCTGTCGCCCAGACTGGAGAGCAATGGCATGATCTCGGCTCACTGCAACCTCCACCTCCTGGGTTCAAGTGATTCTCCTGACTCAGCCTCCCAAGTAGCTGGGACTATAGGCATGTGCCACCAGGCCCGGCTAATTTTTATATTTTCAGTAGAGACAGGATTTCACCATAGTGGCCAGGCTGGTCTCAAACTCCTGACCTTGTGATCTGCCCGCCTCAGCCTCCCAAAGAGCTGAGATTACAGACGTGAACCACCATGCCCAGCCTGAGTTTTCTCATTTTTAAGGCAGTGAAGGATAAAAGGGATAGTTGTCTGGATGTCATCTCTTAAAGCCGGCGTCTGACACTGAACTCAGGTAACTGTGGAGGGAAGGGGGTGTCTCTGCAGGGCCATGACAACTGGAGATGGGCAGGAAATGGAAAAGTAGATCCAGCAGTGGGTCCCGTGGCTTGTGGAGGACTTGACGTCCAGGAGTTTCGTGGGAAGGTTGTCTTTTCAGGTGCACGTTTACTTAGCATCTACTGTGTGCCAGGCCTTATGTGAGGCATTGGGTATGCAGTGAGGAATGCTCAGGTTCCAGCGACTAGAGAGGGTTACAAGACTAGAGACACGTCCGGTGCCAAGGGCACACAGCGGAGGGCCCGCTCTCTGGGGTGTGGACTGGCCTTGCCCACAGCCCTTCCTGGAGGCGCTGCCCTGACTTCCCCTGAGCGGCTGAGCTCACTTCTGCTGCCTCCGGTTTGGCTCAGCCCCTGCCCTTGCTGTTGCTCGGGTCCGGCCCTGTGTTTCCATCTCCTCAGCTCCTGGGCTTCTTTCATACCTCTGTCCCAACGGAAGCCATTTCATCTCCTGGGATATCTTCCCTCCTGTTTACCTGTTGGTCATCTCTTTACTTTTCAATCATCAGCTCCTCTGTGAAGACTGCTCCCTTGTAGCACTGGCTCTCTGTTGTAGATGCTGCTGCTGTGCCCAGCTCAGACATCCCCTGCAGCACCTGGGCCGCCTGGCGCTCTCTTGAATGACTTGCCCATCTTCCCCATCACTGGCTTCCTCTCCATAGTAGGAGCAGAGACGGATTGGTCTCCAGGTCAGAGCCAGAGGCAGCAGGTGTGAGTGAAACCTGCTGAGCACATGAACACCTTTCCTGGGGTCTTGGGAGAGCACCTGCTGGGACTGGTGTCTACCCTTCACCTGGACCAGTTAGAGAGGAGCAGGAAGGACCAGGCAGGGGACAGTCAGCAGGAGCAAAGGCCCACACAAGAGCAAGGCACAAAGAGGCCCAGAAATGTGAGAAGTCCAGCAGTTAAGATGTGAAGCCCAAAGTGGAGAGTGGGAGAAGATGAGTCGGGACAAAATGTCATCGTTCTCTAGAAGACATTTGTTACTCAGCGTCACCAGCACACCAGGCCCTCCAGAAGGCCTGAGAGCCTCGTCCTGAGACAGGAGCAGATCGTCAGTGGTCTCAGGACACGCCAGGGAAGCTTCCAACAAGGAAGAGACCAAGATAGACAGAAACTGATCTGAGAGGGAGGGGAGGCCATTCAGGAAGCAGAAGGCTTCCAAAACTCTCTCATCCTCCGAGAAATCGGGCAGTAGACTTCATCCGGGAAGCAGACCCGTTGCTCCAGTGGGCACCGGCCTAGAACCAGCAGGAGACACTGGAAGTAAAATGTAGATCACACAGTGAAATAATCAAAGGAGGGGCCGGGCGCATGGCTTATGCCTGTCATCCCAGCACTTCAGGAGGCTGAGGTGGGCAGATCACCTGAGGTCAGGAGTTCGAGACCAGCCTGGCCAACATGGCGAAGCCTCGTCTCTAGTAAAAATACAAAAATTAGCCAGGTATAGTGGCGGGCATCTGTAATCCCAGCTACTCAGGAGACTGAGGCAGGAGAATCGCTTGAATGCCGGAGGTGGAAGTTGCAGTGAGCCAAAATCGCACCACTGCACTCCAGCCTGGGTGACAGAGTAAGACTCTGTCTCAAAACAAACAAACAAACAAAAATCAAAGGAGGGCTGGAAGATGAAGCTGAGGAGATCTCTCAAAAAGCGAATAGGATGCTAATGGAATGGGACTAGGTGAGAGAAGTTGAGAAAATTGGGAAATCCCTATCTAACTAAGGAGTTTCAGATAAAACAGGGGCATTGGCAGAGAGAACCATATCAGTGGAATGTGTATGTTCCTAATTGAAGGACACAGACCTCCGGGTTGAGAAAGCTCTCGGAGTTCTTGGCACAACTAACAGGAAAAGGTCCCCACTGACACGGGTGATTAGACACGCCCTGCGTGTCACCCCAGGTCTCTCTCATTCCTTCGACAATCAGTTCGGGAATGTGCTTTTGCACCTTCAGAAGGTTTTTCATGCAAAGGATCAGGGAAAAACCCATGAAATTCCACAGCACAAGATTTGGGCGGACTCTCACTATGTGGGGAGATGGGCAGTCTGGTCAGTCACGAAGGAGTCAGGGAGGCAGCAGACCCAGAAGCCAGAAGCCAGCAGAGCCGTGCCCTCAGAATGCCCAGGGATGATGAGGTCCAGCCTAGAGTTCTGCTTTCAGACTTGCAAGGCCTGAATGGGTTTAGAACATTGTCTCACGTGTCACCTTTCTCAGAAAGCTACTGGGCGAGGCATTCTGCTGAAATAAAGGAATTAAGCCCAGAAAAACAGCGGATCTAAATTCAAGAGAGGAGGTCCCAGCAGCCTGGAGAGAAACCCATTTAGGCTAGCGACAGGGAACTGGTGCCTGGTGTGTTTGCACAGGAAAGGGTTTTGTGATTCTATCAGTGAACTTAGGAAAAGTTAGCAGGAGGAACACAGAACACTAAACAAATGGGAACTCAAGGCAGGGGGGAAAAAAGCAGTGGCAGAAGGAAGACAGAGCTGACTATTGATTCCATGCATACATTATTTAAATACAGATAAAATGAATTTGAAAACTCCCTCTGGAGGCAGCTTGAGGCCCGGCCGTGGCGAGGCCCAGAGGAAGGCTGTGAGGGCCCGCACGCCGGCCCTGCGTGTCACCCCAGGTCTCTCTCATTCCTTCGACAATCAGTTCGGGAATGTGCTTTTGCACCTTCAGAAGGTTTTTCATGCAAAGGATCAGGGAAAAACCCAAACAACTTTTTCCAGAAGTGCTGATCGTTGTAAACTGCACCGTCCCAGCGCCTGAGCCTCTGAGGCTGTGTAAGCACTGTGCAGGCGTGTACTCAGCTTGGCCTTCAGAGACTGCGGTCCCCTGCAGAGGCTGTGGGCCCACAGCAGTGGCCGAGGAGTGGACACATGGGGCCAGGGAGGCCACAGGCACAGAAGGATGCGGAGGATGAGGCAGCTGTGAGCTCAGAGGGAGGAGGGAGGGGGCCATGCTGAGGTGGGGGTGGCTGTCGGACCACCGTGTGGGCAGTGGCCCCTGGGTACAGCTCCCACCGCCAGCAGGAGGGCTGGGATGAGGACGGAGCCCAGGACTGAGGTGTGACGGCTGTCTCTTCTTTCCCTGTGGTTGGTGAGTGTGTGGGACCGGGCGCGGACGTGGCCATTGTCTCTTCATTTGATCGGCTCCTGAATGGTGCAGGGCCAGCGATGAGCATCTGGGGTGCAGCTCCCAGGAGAAGGGAAGGAGGTGGGAGGAGGAGAGCCCACCGCTTGGAGGGGCCTCCTGTCCTTTAGCCCTAAGTTTCCTATGTCCAAAGTATGGTTCAGAAATGGAAAGCAGTACCTTGGGTGGACCCAGCGAGACGCCCCAGGTCTTTCCGGTGGTCCAGCCTCATGGTGCAGCTGGCTTTAGGCTTCAGACCTCCTGGGGCAGCTTGTGGAGGTCCCTCGAGGTCTCCCTGGGCAGCGGCCGCCTCGTGAAGGAAGCTCGGCAGCTCTGCTCTCCCATAACGTGTGATGAATCCCAGTTTTCCTGCCATTAAATGATACTGTCACAAGGGCTAAATTGCCACCTGTAATGAGCAAATTAAATATTGACGATTTCATTGACTGTTAGATTTAATTTGGAGCCATCTTGCTGGGGTGGTAATGGGGCTGCAGATGACTTACTGTTTAATCCCGGCTGTCACCCCGTTAAGTGTAGAGTAATGAGGAAAAGATACACTCTTCAGGGTAAGAACGTACTGACTCTTGGGCCCCTGGGTCTGGCCTCTGCCTCATAGATTGGGTGCCCTAGGGTGAGGGCTGCTCTCCAAACAGCCTTCCTCTTCATGTCCAGCTTCTCCCCCAGCAGGACCCCCTCCCTGGAGAGCCTCCTCCCTTGGTTTCCCTGTATCTCCGAACCGTTGAGGCCAGCCTGCTGGAATGTTGCTTGTGCGGAACGGAATGCACGGAGCATCTCCCCTGGGCTCCCACTGCTGTGTCGATAAGCTAGAGTGCTCAGCCCCCTTCCTCGCGGGCTGATGCCTGGACGCTGTGAGGTGGGAGGGGACGGAGCCGTGCCTAGGACGATGCCTCCGTGTCACGCGCCAGGGTTCATATAGAGTCACTAAGGAAGTGTGTGCACTCAGCCACCCCATGCATCTCTCTTCACATCTGTAATGTGAAGGAAGCCTCTCAGTGCCGACCTTGGCCCGGCTCAATTCTAATCACCCGTGTCAGTCAGGGCTCGCCAGAGAGCAGAACCAATGGGATACAGGTGGGGAGGCATATGGGGATTGATCATGGGAACTGGCCCCTACAGCTGTGGAGGCCAAGTAGTCCCGTGATCCGCCACCTGGAAGCTGGAGACTCTGGAATGCTGGTGCTGTCATTCAGACTGATTCTGAGGCCTGAGGGCCTAGGGAGTAAGTCTCAGAGTCTGAAGGCCTGGGGACTAGGAGCTCTGAGGCCTGAGAACAGGAGAAGGAGAAGGAGGATGTCCCAGCTCAAGAAGAGAGAAGCCACCCTTCCCCGCCTTTTTGTTCTGTCTGGACCCTCAATGAATTGGAATTGGTGGCACGGATTCTCTTTCCTGGATCTCCCTACTCACATGCTGATCTCTTCCAGAAATGCCCTCACAGAGACACCCGGAAAGCGTATTTACCAGCTGTCTGGCACCCCTTAGCTGGGTCAGGCAGCCATGTGAAATTAAAATTCACAGGACTGTGAGTTTATCCTCTCACTCTGAGGTCCCAACACCCCTGTGAGCACGGGTGGTATTTACCCAGATGAGGAGGCTGAAGCCCAGTGAGGCTCAGGGAGCTTCCCGAGGTCACACAGCTGCTGAGTGGCACTGTTGCTCCTCCAGGGTGCTGTGCCGGCTCTTGTCTGCAGGTGGGGCTGGTGGCGTTGCTCCGGAGCCTCCTGTTAGCTGGGACTTCGGACGTCTGGGAGACACTCAGGGCATGGCCGCTGACTTCTTCTTAATCGGCCATTCCCACCCTCTGCCCACTCAGGCTGGACACAGCTGCACCACTGGACAGTGGTCCCTAGTGTGGTCACTCTGGGCTTTGCTTGATCATGGCTGCTGGGCTGGAAGCTCCACCCCACCTGCCACCCCGACGTGCTGTTGTCCCCTCTTGCTCCCAACATCACCCGGCCTGTCTTCTCTCTCCCATTCCTTCTCCCTGGAGGACTGTCCCCCTATGCCACCTGGCAAGATCTGCCCTTCCTTCAAAGTCCAACTCCAGAGCTCTGCCCAGAGCCTGTCTTCCAGTGGGGCTGGACTGCTCCTTGGTTAATGACCTGGGAGCATGGGGTGGAAGGGACTCAGGTGCATCAAACCTGATCTGGGCAAACACGATACACTTGGTGCCTGGAGATGGGCGTGGAGCCACCCGCACCAACCGAGTCAGTGTGAGCCACACACGGTGTTTCTGCATGAAACCCTGCCTCCATTTTACCATTGTCTGTCCCATTTTACCTGTTTCTCTACAAAATCATCTGGCCTCTCTTGAGCAATTCAGATCTAGAGATTCACCAAAAGTTAATTATTCACATCACAAAACCATCCTTTAACCAAAGGCACCAACGCCACAGAAACCTGCCAGGGTGGGAGGGAGTGATGTGTCCCCGTGACCACAGATTCTTTCAGAAGGCTAGAAAGTACCGGATACGTACTGGGTGCTTGCAAAAGTATTTTCCAAGGGGATTTTTTTTTTAAACAACAAGAAAGAAACTAAACACAACGCGTTAATGAGAAAAGGACCTTGGCAGTGCTGTTTCCTGTCGCTGCGTCAGCTAGTGCCTTTCCTTCCCTGTAAACCTGGATCCTCGGCCGGGCGCGGTGGCTCACACCTGTAATCCCAGCACTCTGGGAGGCTGAGGCGGGTGGATCATGAGGTCAGGAGTTCGAGACCAGCCTGACCAACATGGTGAAACCCCCATCTCTATTAAAAATACCAAAAAAAAAAAAATTAGCCGGGGGTGGTGGCACGCGCCTGTAATCTCAGCTACTCAGGAGGTTGAGGCAGGAGAATTGCTTTAACCTGGGAGGTGGAGGTTGCA
Organism: Cacajao melanocephalus; assembly: GCA_963573385.1. Lineage (NCBI taxonomy): Eukaryota > Metazoa > Chordata > Mammalia > Primates > Pitheciidae > Cacajao > Cacajao melanocephalus. Next base: position 87 of record CAUYLG010078550.1, on the reverse strand, counting down.
GTGAGCCAAGATCGCGCCATTGCACTCCAGCCTAGGCAACAGAGCAAGACTCTGTCTCAAAAAAAAAAAAAAAATGTGTGCAAGTAT
>CAUYLG010078549.1:0-46013 GCA_963573385.1 Cacajao melanocephalus | reverse complement strand
AGCACAATTATTGGCATAAAAGAGGTTTTTAATACCCATTTTTAGACTGCATTCTAGCCTGGGCAATAGAACAAGAATCCCGTTCTCTCTCCCTCTTTCTTTCTCTCTTTCATTCTTTTTTCTTTCTTTCACTCTTTCTTTTTTCTTCTTTTCTCTCTTTTTCTTTCTAAAAAATAAAAATAAAAAATCTGTATTTTGTCAAGCACCAGTATCACATATTAAAAAAAAAAATTTACTCCATTTTAAATGTGTATAAGTGCTACTTCAATTGTTTTTCTACTTTTTATTACATAGATACTCTCTCCATTTTTATATATAAGATAAATAAAGAGTACTGAACTGAGATTCAGAAAGCCTGGTGCTACTACAGTACTTAGAAGTTGCAGCAGCATGTTACTTAATCTCTCATAGGCTTAGTTTGCTTAGCTGTACAAAAGCTTGTACTTCATTCCCTGTCTACTTCAGAAAATTGTTGAGAATCAAGTGTGAACGTATGTTAAGGGCTATGAAGTGCTATACAGACACTAAATATCTTCCTTCTCATTAGCTACACAATCTTTTGTGGACAAAGCTAGGAACTCACACTATCAAATGCACTTTGATGGCACTGTTTCAGTAAGCAAAATGAATTCAAAGCTTCCAAAGTTTCAAAATTATTTCTTGCTTAGTTGAGCATTACCTAGTAAAGCTCTTGTGCCTCTTTTTCAAAATGCAGAATTTATCTTTAATTTAGAAGGCCTTTAAAGATGATATATGAAATTCCTTTCATCCCTTTAATAACTGAGGGGTCACTCATTTAATTAATGGAACAAAAATATTTTTCCTTGGAGTTGTTTTAGGAGTTGGGGGTAGAGAGAAGTATATGGTTTGACAGAGTCTCACTGCAACCTCCGCCTCCCTGGTAAAAGCAGTTCTCCTGCTTGAGCCTCCTGAGTAGCTGGGATTACAGGCGTGTGCCACCACGCCCAGCTAATTTTTGTATTTTTGCTATAGATGGGGTTTCACCATGTTGGCCAGGCTGATCTCAAACTCCTGACCTCATGATCCACCTGCCTCGGCCTCCCAAAGTGCTGGGATTACAGGTGTGAGCCACCGCACCCGGCCAGTTTGTTTTCTTAGAAGAAAAGCACCTAAACATTCTACAGTTTACATTAACATATCTCACATTTAGGTTTTTAAGTTTGAAAAAATATGTATCTGACAAGCTCTGATCATATCATGTTTAATAAATTATCAAGGATGTATTTTCAACCTGAAGCAATCTGACCTCAAGAATTTTGGTTCCAGTTAGAGATTCTACACTGTTCACAAGGGAGCTAGTAGATGACTAGAGATCTCCACCATCATCTCAGGTGTGCTGACCTGATAGCTCAGCTATACCCACTGGGAGAATGATTGACAGTTTGTTCTTTGTGGGAGCTAGCAGAGTCAAAACAACACTCTATAAAACTCACTATTGGCAGCCTGTGAGAAAGCAATTCAAAATCTACTACTTAGAATAATGTCATTAGTATTTTATTCTAATTATAGGCAGAGCCACAGTTTCTACAAATGTTGACTTTTTTAAATCGAAAATGGAAAAAATTAGAATTTTAAAGTTTTAAAAGGTTTGGAACAGAGTTTGAGGATAGGAGAAGAGATAATCACTTACTAATTAAGAAAAAATATGGGCTGGGCACATTGGCCCACACCTGTCATCCCAGCACTTTGGGATGCCAAGGTGGGAGGATTGCTTGAGTCCAGGAATTCATGACCAGCCTGAGCAACATAGTGAGATCTTGTCTCTGAAAAACATTTTTAAAATTAGCCAGATGTGGTGGCACATATCTGTAGTCCTAGCTACTCAGGAGACTGAGGCAGAAGCATCACTTGAGCCCAAGAGTCCAAGGCTGCAGTGAGCTATGATCTCACCACTGTATTCCAGCCTGGGTGACCGAGGCCATGTCCCAAAAAAAGAAAAAGAAAAGAAGATATGGAATACCTTCTAAATGAAATCAGACCAGAAGGTGTAACAGGGTTAAACATGGCAGCCAGAGGAAATTGTGTTTGTGGTATATTATGTGTGTGTCCGTGTGTGTGTGTGTGTGTGTGTGTGTGTGTGTGTGTGTATGCATGTATATACACATATACATTCGTGTATGACATCATAGCTTAAGAGAAAGACTTTTCAGCTTGAAGAAATGATGTGAGAATGTAATAAAATTTCTTGAAGATGGAATCAGTATAATCCTAACCATATTTTTTCAAGCTGAACTCTTAAAGTAGGGAATAAAATACACATTAACTGAAATAACTGTAACAAATAGGCCTAATATAGCTACAAGTAATCTTGTACTCTTTTGTGCTGAAGAAATTTGAGTGCCTTTTTGACCAACCTAAGTCCTTTTTGTACATCATATTCTTGTCTTGTTGATGAAACCTACTGGACATATTACACAAATACAGCTACGGTTAAATGAAGCACACACACAGTTCATTGCCACCCACCCTTCTAACCTGTCCTGGGATGGTTTTTGGTACCACTATCTTAGCTGTCCCTCAGATGCCAGTATTGAATGTGCCAGGCCTTTAGCCTATATCGTCATGTCACTTTGATTATGGACAGCACAGTTTTCTTAAGATCTCCCATTGAGGAGCTTCTGTTGTTTTCAAATTTTGCAGAGATTAGTTAAAAACAAACAAAAACCTATTGTCCTATCACTTCAAGCTTTTTAAATATGGTCCAGTAGGCTGAATAGGAATAGGTTTCAGAGATCTGATTTTATCTCAGTTTTGTATATTGAATGTATGCTTTTAATCTTCTCAGTGTCCTTAAATACCCATCCCCACCACACACACACGAGTATAATGCTGAGCCACCATGCTATGAAGAGGTTGCATGTGAAACAGAAATAATAACATTGAAATTATTTTGTATGTATTTAAATATTAGCAATGCAATGTTACTTTTAAATTCTAAATATTTAAAAATCAACACTTTGAATTAGGAATCAGGTTAGCTAAACTTTCAGAATTAGAAATCAAGAAGAGATAAGTGGCCAAATGTGCAGCAAAGATTTAAAGCACCCCAACTGAATCTGAAATAAGCTGCTTCTCTCAAGGCACCTTATATTCCACAGAGGGTATGAATGTTACACAAGAATGAGAGAGTTCATTTTGTTCTTTTGTTTGATTGTGTCAAATATGCAGCTTCCAACTGCATTCTTGAATTTTCTTATATATATATATATATGTATATATATTAGATTGTGTTTTATCTAGTATTACCAATTTCTCCATTATATACAAAATGACAGAAATCTAAAAGGTTTTCTAAATTATGAGTAAATCTTATAACATTTTTTATCAATTCGGTTTCCTTTTTGAGCTAAGTCAGTATTATCATTCCTGTTTTCAAGGGACAGTATTATTTACTAATAACTGTAATAATTAATGAATTATAAAATAATGCAGTTAGTTAAATTTTACTTAATTTTTTTTTCCAGGATGAGACATTCAGGTTCATTTCAAAGTATAGTTGCTTTTCTGTATACTTGGATAACTAACATTTTCAGAAAAAGATTTATTAAAAAAAAAATAGGATCCTCTTTATGCTATTAAAGTATGTTTCCTGAGTCCTTGGGGTTTCTTGACATATAGAGCTCCAGTGGACTTCAGAGGGTTCGTGTTCTCAGATCCTCCCTGTGGGGTGCACAGCAAGACAAGACACAAGTGCATTTCCACCAGCTCATCTACCTGTCAATGCTTTATATTGTAATCATATACTTAAAAAGCACATTTTTCTTTTGGGAATAACTCATTCCTGAAATGTTAATGTTTACGATAAAGTTGTCATAGTTAAGACAAAACTCTGAGCAATTTTCTTTAAAAAAAAAAATCTAAAAACTAATTCCAAAATAATATAAATAGCAATGGCTTAGGAAAAAAATAACCTCTTTCTTCCATTTGAAATAACAAAAATGTTTAACTCTGAAGTTTTTTAACAAGTTAATAAATTGGACCTTGAAAGAATTACAGTTGTACTGCTGTATAAACCTGGTTTATAGTCCGGTGTCATTCTATATTTCCTGTTGATGTGGAATATCAGGTATCCTGCCATGGCAGGTAATAATGAGACTAGTAAATTTAAATAGAATATGAAGCAATGCACTGCTAACTTGGTGTTTGATTAGATTGCTAATAGCAGCCATTTGATCTTCAAGGGAAGTTTTAAAGTAAATCTACTCTTAAACTAATGATAGGAAAATATTCTAAAGTAGTCTTCTTTTGAGCCCCCTTTTACTCTAAAAGTACGTGATGAATTCTCAAGTCCTAAGGTGTCTCTCTTGTTCTTAACTACAGTTGTTAGCTGTATTTCTTTTTTCCTTAACATTCATGTAAAAATGATTGAAATAGTGTTATCTGTGTACTGCATGTAGAATTAAAAGGAAATGTTTATTAAAACAGTGACCTTTTAAAGTTTGGTTAATGAAATGACTAAGGGAGTTATTGTTCCATCTTGCCTTATCAGTGAGTAGTATCTCTTCATCATGCCCCTGCTGGGAATGTTTTAAACTCTCCAGAGTTTTAGGAACTCTGTAAGCTGAGGGTAGGAAATTGAATAAATATTGACTCTGAAACTAAAAAAAAATAATTGTGGTAGGTTATTGGTCTTTTTTTGTTTGTTTTTTTAATTTTCATTTGGGAAGGCATTAGTACTTGTCAAAGCTCAAAGAATGAAATAGAATATGTGGTAGAAGTCTAAGATTAAAATTATAAGTATGGTTTGTCCTTAGAGATGCTGCTGTAGATTCAGTATTTGAAACAGTACAATGTAAGAGGGAAATTAAAATCTTCAACAATGCCTTGTTTTCTAAATCTTGTTTACAGAATTCTCCCAATAACATGAGCCTGAGTAATCAACCGGGCACTCCAAGGGATGATGGCGAAATGGGGGGAAATTTCTTAAATCCTTTTCAGAGTGAGAGTGTAAGTATTCTCTTGACTATATTATACCCACATTTTATTTCTGAAGCTCTTGTACTAGAATTAATGCATAAAGCCACTTTTTTGCTGTTTATCTAGAGTTCAGTAGGTTGACCTTTTAGAAGTCAGAAGAACCTTTAAATAGAATATCTTTGAAAATAATTTTGAAAACAGACTTTTTCTTTTTTATTCCTATTCTGTGTACATAGTTAGAAAAACCATAATACTAATTTTCTCATTGAGAAATTCTACTGTAAAGGAGCAAACTGGAAACAGGTTGACTATTTGATACTTTTTATAAGTTTTCATGCTACTAAAATGTCTCAGGTTGCTGCAAAACTAGGTCTGTTTCAGTGCTGCCCTCAAACTCTAAAAAGTCTGTTCTCACTTTATATAGTAGACCTTACTGGACTGAAGGCCAAATTGGCGGTCTGTTAACCTGAGCTGAATACCCAAGTCACTGTTTGCGTGTGATTGTACTGTTACACAGACGTTCATTCCATATCTCCATAGAAGTAGACAGAGCCAAAAAGAGAAGCAATAGAATTCATTCATTTAACAAGCAATTACTGAGCACTTGCCACATGCCAAGGCAATATGCTAGGTACTGGAGAGACCAAAACGGCAAAATGGTGCCTTTTCTCAAGGAGTTCTACATAATGTAATGATTTTTTTTTACATTAATATTTCACATTAGAAACCCCAGTGGAATTTTTTAAAATACAATTTCCCAGAACTCTCCCTAGACCTAGTGAATCAGAATTTCCAGGAGTGGGGCTGGGCATACTTGAATGTGGAAGAGCTTTGTTAGTGAGACTGGTGTACATTCTCTGCTAAGAACCACTGAACTGGATTATAGCATAAAAGATTTCAAAACCCAAATGAATTTTATCTTCATAGGATGCATGCCATCATTAAAATTTCTTATGGTGGACCTACCAAACTACAGTCAGAATCAGAAGAGAAACTGCCCTTCTTTTGCCTAACTCAGCATTTACCAGAGGTGATACCATCAGAATTTGAAGCACTGGCTAATAGCACGTCTACCTTTGTACAGAGTGGCTGCTTCATACAGAGTGGCTGTTCCACTCCCAAAACAGAACATAAGATTGAGTGCTCTGTGGATTCTTTTCGTTCTGATATCCACATAGGACCTTTGCAGGGGACAAGACTTCCCCTGCTTTAGACTTTATTTCTGTTAAAATTATGCTGATCCATAGTTTGTTTTACTTGCAGGCTACCTATGATTAGTGAAGACAAATACTTTTTTTATATGTAAAAATTTACAGTAAAAAAAAAAGCCTGTCAGTGATAAGGAAAAACATGAGAAGCTACATAATTTAAGTCATAATGCTTTAGGATTATGGGAATTATTTTTTAGATCCTGGTTGAGTGGTTTACTTCAAAACCATGGACAAATTAGTTAATTTTTCTTTGTTCGCTTTTATCTAATTAAAGACATTTACTTCCTTTTCTGATAATTTTTACCAGCAATAAAATGGTATAATTCAGTGACGTATTTGATAATTCAATTCAGTGTAACATTTATTGAGCCTATTATATGCAAAGCATCAGGTTAAGACCAAGGTGTTCTGAAATAAATATAACACCTACTCTCAAAGAATGCAAGCCAATTAGGAAAAACAGACGTTTATATAACTAAAACATGTCAGATTAATGAGTGCTATAATGTATATATAAGCCAGGTATTTTAAAAGTCAGAGGAAATGATTAATTTGGACTTGCAAAAAAAACTTTTTTAAAAAGGTTCCATATGACTTTTACTTTATGGGCAGTGACAAGAGGAACTCTCCCCTCTCCTTCCTTCCCAGATTTGTCATTAGTGACTACTGCCTTGTTTAACAGTTGGAAGAGGGGTACCAGTTCAGAATTGGCATCAGAAAGCTCTTCAGTGGGGCAAAGAATCAGATATAACAGGATGTGGAGAACTTCCTTGCACAGAATCAGCTCCAGCCTCTCCCTTCAGTCCCTACTGGACTATGCACATGCCAAACAGCAGATTCTTCTGTGAATGTGTGCATTTAGAAACGAGAGCAACTGGAACAGGGCTTCTTCCATCCCTAACATCTGGCCCACGCTCCCTGCCCCTGAGCCTAAGCGTGTTCAGTGCTAGACTGCCGGCAGAGTTAGCAGCAAACAGAAGCTCTCTGCTTTCTCTTCCCTCCTTGTCTCCTGTCCCCACCAGAAAAGTTGTAAAGGGAAAAATAATTTGATGGTGTACTGAGAAACTGCACCACCACCCTGGACGGTAGTACAGCGTTGGAAGCAGGTCCACACTGGCTTCTCCATTCTTTTGTCTGCTAAGAAGAAGGGACTTGTTATGAATGATGTCATTGTTTTCTATGACTTTCTCTGTTGTATTACCATACATTTTTGTTTAAACCTTTTTATAAAATCAAGCAATAAGAGGAGAGATGAAGAAAGACAAAAGAGATTTGTTGCTGACAGATGTAAAGCTTTGAAGAAGTAAATAAGCTAGTTATTCCCAATGAGTTAGCTTTGCTATAATCAAGAAGAAGCAGAACTCTTAATGAATTCAAAAAGAAAACATTTTTCAATAAATGAACATGCAAGTTCTAGTGTTTAATACACATAACTCTGAAAGCACATATTTTTGAGCAGTCTGCCTTTGAAGGATCTGTCAGTTTTTATCTTGAAGTTAAATCACAGAAGGAGGCCTGGGAAGGGAGCACGTATCTATTGAGTTCTCTTTATGTACTAGATACTATCCTAGTCTCTTCACACTCACACATGCTACTTCATTTAGTTAATATAGAAACAAAAATGCCCAACTTAAAATCATAAACCTTGCAGTGCCAACATGCTTGACAAAACAAAATTTGAATCAAAAAATGTTTCACTGCTTAGGTTATTTTTTAAGATCACAACCAAGACCTTTATTTCAAGAAACAAAGATGCCCCCTAGTGTTCAAACTGTAAAATATTTGTCTTGGAAAGTACAGAATACAAAAAGCCTTAATTGAAAAAAATAGTTTTTCATGCTTCTCAGCTGAAGAAAGTTGCTGGTCTTATTTCCTGAATTAATTTAGCAAAATATTTTCTCATAGCACTGAAATGTAACCAATTGAGTAAACATGATATTAAAATAATTGCATCAAATAGGAATTAAAAACAAGATGGTAGATGATCTCTCATTCCCTTGCTCCCCTTTGTCGTTTTCGCTGTTGTAAAGAAATCACATCAGCCCCAGTTTTTTTAATGTAATCATATAAACACTCAATGTATTTCACTTTAGTTTAGCTCAGGGTAGAGGAACTATTCTTTATTTCATTAAGAAAATAAAGTATCATACAGATCTTAAACAGAAATAATATTTTTAAGGTTTATATTTTTAACCAAACCAAGCAGTAATGCTGTTGACTGTTTTGTAAAAGCCATTTTATCATCTGGTTCAGGAGAGCCAGACTCACAGAATAGTTTTGAAACAGGGCAACCTGATATCACAGCATTTTGGCATAAACATTACAATATGTCATCACATATTGATGCAGCAGTTCAATAGAAACATTGAAGTGTGGTCTCAGTACAGTACACTATGAATATTTTATGTCTCTAAATATGATACTCCATTTAACACCTGCTCTTCCTTTACTTCTGGAAAATTGTAGGCCACTTCTCTACTACTTTGAAGAATAGTAATCTATAGCAAAATTCCTTTTGCTTGTCCATTATGTGAGTTTTCCTAGAAATTTTATTTCCCCTTATTTCATTTTTCGAAGTAGTTTCAGTAACAGCAGTCGAAGATGAGCAGTTTACAGCATTAGAATTGTAAATAGCACATTGTGTATGTAGACACTTGGCATAAATACAAACTATTTTACTGTACTAAATACATTTAGCATATCATCTTACAGTTATTTGTACTACTTAAAATTTAAACTTTATTAGATGCTTACTCCTTTTTCTGAGCTGTATGGTATTGCGTGGAGCTGTTGCTGCCATTTGACTGAATTGGGCCCTCATTTTCCCTATTTTTTCACTCAGTTTCTTCCCTGGGCCAACCTCACTGTTTTAACTTCCCAACACAACAGTAACAAAGTATCATTTTTCTGTAAAATTTACTTCAAACATTTGAAACATCACAACTAAAAAATGTTAACAGTTGCAACTGTTGAGATGATAGCAACAAATAAAAATGCTTGATGTAATGTGAGACATGGAATCACATGATGTGCATGGGATCTTGTGATGAAATGGTGGTATGTTCCCCTCGGACACAGGGTCAGGGATTGGCTCCATGTCATCAGTGTTTGTCTGTGACTGGGGATTTTGCTTTGCTTTCCTTTTCTGCTGCTATGATCAAGGGGAAAGGTTTGTCTAAACTGAATCCCCTTTCTTGTTTCTGGTAATCTCCCTCCTTTTTTTCTCCTATAGCCTTGTCTGAAAGTCTTCCCATTTTATCATCATATACTCACTATAATCCTACATACAGGATCAGTTCAAGTATGTAACTTCACTTTTTATCCTGAAACACTGTAGACTGTGAAGTGATTAACAAGTATTAATAGATTTTCCTTGATGTAATCCATGTTTAAAGGATTAAACGATCCTCTTCCTATGGTCCAGGACTCTTTACCAGGCCTAATCACCCACCTTTCCTCAGGAACAGTGCATGTTTTTGGTTTGAGCCCTAATGGCGTCATATGCCAGCTGAGCCGTTGCCCCCTGTGCTCTTCCCCGGGGAGTCCTGCTTTCACACTGTAATCTATCCTTACATCAGTACACACCTATATGTCTTTTCTGGTTTCTGCAGTTGGTCTCAGCTTGTCTAGAATTCACTTCATTCTTTTCACTTTCTGCCAACTTTCTGAAAAGTTCATGCTCCCCTATCCAGGATTATCACAGCTTCTGGTTAGGTCCCTGGAGCCTGGAACCAATCCCTTTGACTTTATCTGCCTTTTTCCAGGTGGCACAATTGTTATTAGCATGTTGAAAGGAATTGCCTTTTACCCTGGTCCTCACAGGTTTCCAATAAAACATTTAAAACATTTCAGGATCCACATAATACATTTTAATATAGACACTGTCTTCATCCAAAGAATAGATTACCATGTGGGATTAGATGCCTCTCCCCACAGCTCAGATAGTCTAGAGCTGTGATGTCCAAAATGGTAACCACTAGCTACATGTAGATACTTAAATAAATTAAAATTAAATAACATTAAACATTCAGTGTTTTGATTGCACTAATCACATGTCATGCGCTCAGTAGGCACATATGGCTAGTGACCTCCAGGTTGGACAGCACAGACCACAGAACAGGTATGTCGTTGAAGAATGTTCTCTTGCATGGTGCTGCCATAGAACTTTTCTGTCACAGTCTATTCCCCAATAATATGAGGGTACAATAGCACAATTAGCAATTGAAACCACTTTCTCCAAATCTCTAAAACCCTCACCTTTTATCATTTGTCAGCCTCATCAGACTGACAAGTCAGCATGTAACAGTGATGTTCCTACTCACACACGCAAATGATTGTGGATTACAGTTATCACAAGCCAAAGCACAGTGGCTCACGCCTGTAATCTCAGCACTTTAGGAGGCAGATTGCTTGAGCCCAGGAATCAGCCTGGGCAACATGGTGAAACCCCATCTCTACAAAAAATACAAAAATTAGCCATGTGTGATGGCATGCGCCTGTAGTCCAAGCCACTGGGGAGGCTGAGCTGCAGGGATCACCTGAGCCCAGAGAGATCAAGGTGGCAGTGAGCCAAGATCACACCACTACCCTCCAGCGTGAGTGACAGAGTGAGACCCTGTTTCACACAAACAAAAAAAGACTATAGAGTCACAAATTATGAGCAAGATGCTTAAATGCTAAAGTATAAATTAGATTTTTAAGTATTTCAAATGCTTTAATGAGAGCTTCCCAGGGCCAGCTTGGAGTTGTTTTTGTTTTGTTTCCCTACAGTACTAACCTAACACCTGCTAAGCACTTTCTGTGTATTCAATAAATTCGTGGTTTAAGGGTTTTATATCTAATCTTCCCTAGTCCCCTTTACAGATAGGGAAACTGAGTCAAGACAGGTTAGGTAGCCTCCTCAGTTTACAAGCTAGTAGATAGCAAAGACTAGTCCTCATACTTACTCAGTTACGGTCCAGCCTTGGACTAAATTTACCCAAGTTTTTTACAAGTGCCTACAAAATGTAAATCTGTTTGGAGGGAGAAGGCAGGGGGGTTGGGTGATGATCAGCCTTCAGGGTGCAGGGAGGAAATAGGACTTGATGCTTTCCAGGGGAAATATTTAAAATTTCAGTACTAAGTTAAGTCTGTATCAGTTTACTCTTTTTATAGTTCTTATTTTATGTTGTATGAGATGAAAAGCTTGCACATAAAAGAGGATAAGAAATTAGAATTCATCATTTCTATTGTACCAAGAAGAACCTTAGTGATCTCTAAAAGAATTGTTGTTAAAATATGGATTCTTCTTTCCTTCTAGTACTCCCCTAGCATGACAATGAGCGTGTGATCCATTACCAAGTCTCCTCATGAAAACCACAGTGAGTCAGCCCTTCACAGAACTACTACGGAAGAAAATTATTCATCACAGTGTACAGTTAAACAAAGGAATCTCAGTCACACCAAACCAACCTTTTTATTTCCTGCTCTCTCCCCTATTTTGTGAAGAAAGCGGGTCCAAACGTGATTCAAACAACTGTACGGAGTGGCATATTAGAATTGCCCTAAACTGAACTGCAAATAATTATGTGTGTATGTATATGTGTGGGAAAGAGAATGTACTGTATATGTGTATGTTATACGGACATAGACACATACATACATTGACCCACAGGACATTGTAAAATATTATCACATGACATCTTAAGTAGAAATAAGTAGGGACTTTTATTCCATCCTTTTTTTCACGTTTACATTTTAATTATTACAAGTTGCTCCTGCCCCCTCCCTGAACTATTTTGTGCTGTGTATATCACTGCTTTATATAAGTTATTTTTTAAGGTGAACTCAGATGTTATGGTTTTGTAAATGTCTGCAATCATGGATAGGAATAAAATCGCTTATTTGAGAGCTTTCATTAAATTGCGTCTGATGCAAGTTATCCTGTGAATCACAAAGTGTACTGTCTCAAAAAATAGAAGAAAAGGTGTCTTCGTCTTTATGTTGAATCAAACAATTTCTCCGTTACCTTCAGTGAAAAATATTTTTTTACTTTTTATTTGAGAAAAACATTTCAAATCAGTAAAAGCTTAACTGGGACCCCACACAGTATATTTCTGCAATAACTGCTTTAAATGGAGTTCTTGATTTGTTTGTCTTAGATGATACAGAAATCATTAAATAGCCCAAATTACTTAGACCATAGCAATAAAGTGACAGGGGTTGTCATATTTTCACATATTTTCTCTTTAACGTGATGATGCCCAAAAGTGATAACAAAACCATTTGCTTGAAATTGTCACTTTTCACCAGGAATACTAGAGGTAAATTTTTAATAACATACTAATGTTAAATGGTATCTGGTTTTTATTTGCACTTTTTGTGAGCATATTCATGTAGACATTGCAAGCAAATACATTGAATGAGACTTTGAGCACAAGTAGGAGAGCGTTACTAGCACTCCTGAGGCCTCTGGAGTGCTGCTTTTCTATGCAGGGATCTTGCTTGCTACCAGCAGAATTGACTGGTATTGGTTCTCACTGGCCAGGGAGCCCTGCCCTGTTCCCGGGATATAAGGCTTTTATTCCGAAGCAAATCATTGATAGTAACTTTGCTTTATCTAGCCATTGACTTCAGCAGGCTAAAACTACATTGTGTAACTACTGACTGTTCAAAAAAGAATGAGTAAATGTTAAAAAAAAAAAAATCCACTTCCCTTATGAAAGCACCTTGCTTTATGGCACTTCCAGATCTTTGGGGTTTTGTGCTTAATTATACCTACATACACCAAGATCACAATAGAAAGGTATGAAGACTTTAATTTCAGACTCTGAAAGATAACTGGGTGATCCTTTATGTTAAAATTGTGATACAAATAACCATTGATAAATAACCAACTATGAATCCAAACTCCAGAGACTTTGAAAAGCATTAATCTCAGGTAAGAGGAATCTTCTCTTTCCTTTAGGCTTATGGTCTCTAAAGTGAAAATTTAGCAGTATGCAGTCGTGCAGCTCATAATGACATTTTAATCAACCACAGACTGCATATACAACAGTGGTTCTATAAGAGTATAATACCGTATTTTTACTGTAGTTTTTCTATGCTTAGATACACAAATACCATTGTATTGCAGTTGCCTTCAGTATTCAGTACAGTAACATGTTGGACAGGTTTGTAGCCTGTGAGCAATAGTTTATATTATATGGCCTAGGCGTGTAGGAGGCCATACCATCTAGGTTTGCGTAAGTACACTCTGCGATGTTCGATGTTCGTACAAGGACAATATTGCCTGATAATGCATTTCTCAGAATGTATACTTGTTATTAAGTAGCACGTGACTGTATTTGCTAGCTCCTGATGACTTACTTCTCTCAAATTCATAATGATTTAGTCCTTGTCAAAATAAAGATTTTGCCTGTGCTTAACAGGGATACTAGGCAGAACTGTTGAGAGGGAAAAAAGCTGAATTAAATTTATGTTGCAGATTTAAACAATAATAAAATGAGCCTCAGTTAATCACACACAGCATTCAGGTGCCTAGGAGCACACACTGGAGAGCAGCCTCATGCTGTCAAGCTGCAGAAACCTTTCATGCAAATTCAGATGAAAGGTCTTTACCTCAATCCAAGGCAACCTGCATGAAGATGACACTTTGTACAGACACCTGACTTTACCAAGAATAATTTTGACTTTCATTTTTTATGACAATCATATAAAAATTGACAGTCCTGTGATTATTAAGCTTGATCTTATAATGCTAGAGTTTTCAAACTTTTTGTTGACTCTTCTCCATTGTTACTGATGTTGAAATTCTTTTCTTTGCCTTCTGAGAAGGTATTATTTCTTATCACAAAGTATGATGAACCCTCTCTTCCCTATAAATTAACAGGCAAAAAAAAAAAAAAAGAATGATGAACCTGATTTTACTTGCCCTTATTTTGGGAGTAATACTAGAATATGAATTGCATCATGATTCCCATTATTTCTAACCTATTTTTAGTCAAAAAAAAAGTAAAATTTGTTTTGTTTTGTTTTTCAAGGCAGAGCAGTCAATTCATTATAAGTATTTATTTCTTTTTTCTTCTTGGAGCCCAGATTAAAAAGAGTTATTTTAGATTTAAAAATTTCCTGAAATAGTTGAAAAAAATAGTTTTAAGGAGAAAATTGTATCCAAGAAACCCAGAATATAAGGATACTTAATTTTTATATCCAAATAATTCTTTCATGCACTGAATGGAGGATGGTATATCTATATATATCCATTTTCATTTAGGTTTTGAATCATTTACCCCTTATCCTTTTTTTCTTGTAATAAGACTACTTAATGTTTTTCTCTCATGTTTTCCATCTTCATCAATGCATTCGTGTTGGTCTTGATGTATACAGTAATAACATCAGCAATTCTTGCTACACTGAACATATTAAATACACATGTAAAATGCAAAAATAAGCAGTAGGTAAAAACATTAACTCTTGTTACTCTGCTTTGCATTCTACCTAACTCATTGCATTTGAAAATACATGTCAAATTCTTTCCAAGGTATGTATGTCTAATATCTTAACCGCATGTCTAATAGCAAAGTTGCCCATGGAAACAAAAGTTATGGGGTGTCATTGATCTTGTAATACACCACATATTTGATGGGTGAATCTTATTAGCACTCCTTTGAAAATGTTCCAATGTGGACTCAGTTGCTGATGAAAAGGAAGTTCACAGCTAGGAATCTGAGGTTAAGATTTCTCAACTGTCAGCCAGGTGTGGTGGCTCACACCTGTAATCTCAGCACTTTGGGAGGCTGAGGCAGGAGGATCACAGGGTCAGGAGTTCAAGACCAGCCTGGTCAACAAGGTGAAACTCCATCTCTGCTAAAATACAAAAAATAGCTGAGTGTGGTGGCGCAAATCTAATCCCAGGTATTTGGGAGACTGAGGCTGGAGAATCACTTAAAACCGGGAGGCAGAGGTTGCAGTAAGCTGAGATCACACTACTGCACTCCAGCCTGAGCGACAGAGCGAGACTCTGTCTCAAAAAAAAAAAAAGATTTCTCAGTTGCCAAAAGATTAACAAGTAAATCAATTCTGCTCCCCCAGCCATGAAAATTGCCCAAAACAGCCCTTTCTCTCCAGAATAAAATAAAATTTTCATTTCTATTTTTATGATTCTCTAAGATATCTGAACTCCATTGCGTTTCAGAGGGTTATTCAGTTAGCACTCCTGTGGTTTAAAAAGCAACAAATGAAAATAAGTAAGTTCAGTTTGGGGCATGAAGAAGTCCCACATCTGTCTATACCTTTTCTTCATCATGTTGTTCTGGGAATGTATAGCAAAGTGTTCAGAACTGCTCCTTTGGCTGGGGACGTTTTCCACCATCCTTAATACTCTGAAGTCTTGATTACTTCCTCCATGGCTTTATCCTTGCCTCCCTCCCAACCCCTGCATCTTCCAGAAGAAATAAAATACCAACTGAACACTGTTACCTTCTCAGCCCTTACCATTTTAATCTGCATATAGTATATCGTACTAAAAGTAGTTTTCCCAGAAGAAATAATTGCACTTTTCATTTCTTGATTATCACTGCTAATTAGAAGGAGTGCCACAAATCATAGCCACTTGATTTTGGAATGTATTTTAGTGTTTTGACACTGGGTTCACTTTTTTTTTTTTTTTTTTTGAGACAGTCTCTCTCTGTCGCCCAGGCTGGAGTGTAGTGGCACAATCTTGGCTCGCTGCAGTCTCCGCCTCCCAGGTTCAAGCAATTTTCATGCCTCAGCCTCCAGAGTAGCTGAATTACAGGCATCTGTCACTATGCCTGGCAGGCTGATTTTTGCATTTTTAGTAGAGACAGAGTTTCACCCTGTTGACCAGGCTGGTCTGGAACTCATGACCTCAAGTGATCTGCCTGCCTCAGCCTCCTAAAGTGCTGGGATTACAGGTGTGAGCCACTATGCCTGATCAGGTTTTCCGTTTTTCGTTTTTTTGTTTTATTGTTTTTTTAGTTTTGTTTTTTGTTTTTTTGTTTTTTTTTTTTTTGAGATGGAGTCTTTCTCTGTCGCCCAGACTGGAGTACAGTGGTGCGATCTCGGCTCACTGCAACCTCTGCCTCCTGGGTTCAAGCGATTCTCCTGCCTCAGCCTCCCGAGTAGCTGGGACTACAGGCGCATGCCATCATAACTGATGAATTTTTTTGTATTTTTAGTAGAGATGGAGTTTCACCGTGTTAGCCAGGCTGGTCTCGAACTCCTGACCTCATGATCCACCTGCCTAGGCCTCCCAAAGTGCTGATTACAGTCGTGAGTTACAGTGCCTGGCCCAGGTTTTCCTTTTTTTTTTTAATGTCTTCAATACAATAGAGTCAGCCCTCCATGTCTGCAGGTTTCACATCCCCCAATTCAATCAACTGCTGGTCAAAAATATTGAAAAAAATTTTAAAACAATAAAAACCAGTAATACAAATAAAACAGTACAACAACTATTTCCATGGCGTTTATAATACATTGTATTCGGTATTATAAGTAATCTAGAAATTAAAGTATATTGCAGTATGTGCATAGGTTATGCTATGCCACTTTATATAAGGGACGTTAAGTGTCTGTGGATTTTGCTATCTGCAGGGGTCCTGGAACCAATCTCCCTTGGATACCGAGGGACGACTGTAGTTCTCTGTCTTTGAAAACACTAATCAATACAAGTGGCTGGTGAATGTATAGTATGGGAGGGAAACGTCCAATAAGGGGGACAAGGTTGCCATATATTTTCCAAAAGTAGATTAATCTTTTATTTATATTTTTCCCTCCCAGTGGAAAAAGTTTATCATTTGCTATGAGGAGCCAGAGTCTGTGTTTGTTTAAAGTAATGGTACCCAATCTTAAGTATGTGTAAAGGTCTCCATGGGTCTGTGAACCATACCTTGAGAAATAACTAGAAAAGTCAAAGAATGGTGAACCACTATTAATAATACTTCCATTTTGCTTACTAAATGTGTTGTATGTATCTGTGTGTGTGTGTGTGTGTGTGTTGGGAATAGTAATATGAAGTTTGCTCACAAAACACTCCCACTGTGATTCACATTATTTTGTAGCACAACTAATAATGATTAAACAATTACTTCCTTTGACTACTTTTCTTTTCAGTGGTAAAATAGCTGGTAAAAGTTACTTGGGATAGAAAGGGTAATACAAGACATAAGCAGGTGGAGTCTCCTATGCCTAGGTTTAGCACACCCATCTTAGCTTGTCCACATTAGGCCTTCTTTTGAAGGTACTGTATCTAAAGATAAGGGCATAAATGATCATTTAATTCTCAGCCACTTCACTGATACTACCAGGAGTTACACAGTAATGATAGTGGTTTGATACAGACATTTGTTTACAAGAATTGGCATTATGAACTTATTTCACACACACACACACACACACACACACACACACACACACACACAAATGTTAACTTTATCTATGGACTGTAATTCAGATTGATAAGGTGACCTACCCATGAAAAAGACACCTGAGACCTGTTAAATTACTTTTTTGAACTATAAAGTGAAATCCTCAGTTGAATAAGTGTCCCAAGGAGAATTTCCTCTGTGAAGTTTTTCCTGTTAACTTAGTATAATTGGTTTTCTTGAACAGAAGAATAATGATTTCTGTAAAATATTTTAATGTGAATATTTTTGCTGTCTTCTTCTTTAAAAATTAAATACAATACTATATATAGATACTAAAATTTTAAAGTGGGACTAGGTGTTTTCATGTATACAATTACAGTTTGTCTCTTCCCTCTTTGCAAATTTACTATTATCAGAATAAAGGTTGGACTCATTTTGATTATCCCAGTCATTGAAATGTTACGTCCTGTTTCTAACATGTTTAGCCTTTCATTTTTAAAATGAGATGTGCCATTATCATAACAAAGGTAACTATTAATGTTCCTAGAAAAAATTATGTAAAGGACTTATTTCCAGTCAGTATTAAAACTTAATCCCACTTTCTTTTTTACACCAAATGGCCTCAGTACATTGCCAAGAGAGTGAAATTTGGATTCCTCACAATATTCTCAGAACACAATATGACATTTGTCAGCTAACTTTCCGTCATGTCCTGGTAATATTGCTCAGTTAAATGTAATTGGCCATCTGTTTATTTTAAAAAATTCAAATAATCTGTACAGTTACCATAATTTGACAACAAATTACTTTAAATTTAGCACCCCCTTAGAAATTTTTTTAATATAAACTACTGATTGAAATGTGTTTATACTTTTTATCATATTTCAAAATGTTTTACTTTCCTTGCATTAAGACAAAAACACAAACTACATGTTAGAATGGATAAAGGACATACTGTCATTTCAACATAAATAAATGGAAAAGTATTTAAAATAGAATTCTTTACTTATGATAGCCATCAACATAATGAATTAATTTACCTTATTGTGATTTTCCGAATTTAAGATGTTTTCTTACTACATGTGTTAAATTGTTACCTATAATATCTTCCTGGAAAAATAGAAGTATTTGTAAGGTTTTTATAAATGCACAATTTATGTATAAATATAATTGGAATCTGGGATGACTCTTAGCAATCTACTATTCTTAATTCAATGATGGCCACCAGCTACCTGACACACTTTTGTAAATTTAGCATCTGTGTATGTGTGTGTGTGTATGTGTGTGTTGGTGCATGTGCACATTACTGCATTTATTCTCAAATGGATTTATAATTTAGTGTTTTTGTACAAGTACTTGAGTTATTCATGTAATGGGATAAGTTGCCATAAAGATGTACATAAATGACTCTTTAATTTGGCACATTTTCACATTTAATTTTTAAATATACAGCTTTTCATATACAGTTTCTACCCTTTCATTTCTAGCCTGTACTTCATTACTTATTAAAAAAGTAAAGTTTGTATGAAGCCAGCATAATGTTTTCTGAATGACAAGTCAAAATATACCTAATGTGGATATTTGCTTATATAATTGAATTAGACATTGCGTCTTATATAAAATTCAAGAGGCGCTAATATCAAAGGATTTATATGCATTGAAGAAAAGACTTCAATGCATATAATGTAGACATGAATGGCTGGTTCTGTGTGGTCAGATAACTAAACACTGAATGCCAAAAAAATAACAATGTTATTAGCAAATAGATATCTGTTAATGAATTAAAATCAGTATTTTACTCCAAGTATGACTACACGTAATGTGGAAATGGAAACAGTTATCCAGGTAATTCATACAAAACGATGCTTCTCCTGAAGTACATTCATCTTTCTGATGAACTATACAGATGGTTGCCTCAATTCACCATGAATATTTGCCCAAATAAAGATTCCGAAGTAAGTGCTGCCTGCTAGTATACAGATAAATGAGAATATAGGAGGAGTAGGGTCTGCAATTGAGGTGAGTGATTCATCCTTAGATATCAATGGAAATACATACATCATTTTTTCAATCAGTTTTTAAATAATCGTTCCGCATTATTATGGCCTTGATCCAAATGGAATCTTCTAGTCCAATAATACATACAGCATATTTCTACATAATGATTCAAAACAAAAATATTATAAATTCCATTGGCCAGACAGTTTAAGCCAAAGAGTACCTCAAATAACTTGTCAGGCAATTTTAGCAAGGTGTCTAGGATTACTGGGGGGTAGAGGGTAGATAGCAAGGCAACTGATAAGTCCCTGACTTTAAAACAGGTAGAAATCATGTAACTAAGAACTTTGCTGGAACTTATTATTTAAATTATTTCTAATTGTCCAAAAATGACTCTTAGCGGTGCATTTTGTAGGTTCAGTGCAGGAGTAGCATTCATAAATAAAAGCCAACAGAATTGGTTTAATCCCTGTGAGCTCCTCTTGGTGAATGAGATAACAAACAGTGAAAGATTCCAAAGCAAAGGGAAAAAGAGATGAGAGTGTCTGCATACCCAGCCCCCAAGCAATCTGAGTAATCAAGGGTTTGTTCTCATAGCTCAGTGTATCCTTAAAGAAACCCTTGATGTCAAAAAGTCATTAAAATTAAATGAAAGAAATTCTAGATGTTCTATTCCCTACACAAATTGTCTGATGAGAATATGGTGTAGCCTTGTAGAAAATTCTGTGTTGAGTCGACATTGTAGGTGTTTAGTTGTCACATTCAGTTTTGGAAGCTTCCCTTGAAGTAAATATTGGGCGCTGCTTGGCTGTAGCTGCATTTCTCGGTGAATAACAACCTCAAATTTTCTTCCTAAAATCGTCTTTGCATTTAGTTTTTGATGGGAATAGGGATGGAACTCTAGGTATTTAGTCATGTCCCATGGAAACAAATTGCTTTTAAATGTGCTTTCAATAAAATATCAATAATCATGTATATTATGTAAATTAATATTCATTATATTAAAGAATTCAGCATTACTTATGTAAATATTTGTTGCAGAGAAAGAAATGGTTTGTGAATTGAAAAGTCAGATGTATTCTTTACGTAGTCTTTTATATTACAGTGCTACTGTTTTGTCATCAGGTTAGCCATTATTCACTTCTGACTGAAGGGATATTATACAGACATGATGGTCTCAAAATTGCTTTAACAGAACACACATATCATTGAAAGAGATATTAATTTTGAGAATTCAGCATAGTATTAAAACAAGTAGTTACTAGCCACATTTTATACACAGTATTTACTTCATGTTTATTTGAGAAGTACTTACCTAGGCACATGTTTTTATTCAAATGAAAAACCCACAGAGAGCTGAACTTTAATCCATTGCAAAAAGATTAATCAATTAACACTTAAAAATATAAACCATAGCTAGGTGCAGTGGCTCACACCTGTAATCTCAGCACTTTGGAAGGCCAAGGCAGGAGGATTGCTTGAAGCCAGGAGTTCAAGACAGGCTGGACAACATAGGGAGTTCCTGCCCTGGCCACACCTTGCTCCCCCAGTCAAAAAAGGTTTTTAAAAGCCAGGCGTAGTGGCCAGTGCCTGTGGTAGTAGCTACTCGGGATGCTGAGGCAGGGAGATCACTTGAGCCCAGGAGTTCAAGGTTACAGTGAGCTATGATCATGCCACTGCACTCCAGCCTAGGCGACAGCACAAGACCCTGTCTCATAAAAAAAACATGAACCCTTGATTAAAAACATAACATTTCCTAAAAAACGTAACACTTTTATGTGTGACATATATATGCCATATATAAAGTACATACGTATGTATGTGTATAAAAGTACATATGTACGTATGTATGTATATGCCACATATAAAAGTGTTAATGAAAACAGAAGCACTAGCTATTGCAAGAGACTCATCTCATATCAAAGTTTTCAAACTAATGCCCAAATTAAAAAATGAAAATGCTCAGTATGACATGTACTTAGAAGAAGAAATCTACTGAACCAAATAACCAAAATCAAAACTAACATAAAAGCCATATCTAATTTGCAACAAAGGTGGATTAGTAAATCCACTGCCAGTATCTCTAAGTTAAGTATCTCTGAAAGAAAAAAATCAGACTATAATTCAATTCTCAGTATTGCACCATTAGTTTAAAATTCCATCCATTTAGCAATACCATCTCAAATAGCACAATCATCTCAGGCTCCTCTCGGAAATCGTCATCTTGCCGGAAGATATCTGGTTGCAGAATTACATGGTCATAGGAGGCTCAGTGTAGAATGTAAAACATTCCAAGTCCAAATCTCTGTAGAAACTGAATGTCATGAGTATCTCTAAAATGAGCCTCTTAAATCATTTCAGATGGGAAGTGGTCCAGGATGAATAGAAATCTGACAAGCTATCTCTGGTTACTTCACTTCCCAGATTATTCAATACCTTGTTTGGAAAGGTATTTACCTACTGTATTTTCAGGTTCTAAAAAGATTTGCCTGTTGTTTATGTGCAAGAGAGTTACTGAACTATGCATTTGCAAAAATGAATAACTAATATGAAATTTTTCCCTTCAAGTAGCCAGAAATATTTTTCTGTTTTGCTCTGGAAATAGGCACTTTAGAAAACATGAAATACAGATTGCAAAGGTATATATTTCAGAAAACTTTCACATTCTTTTGACTGTCTTCCTGGTTTATTTGGCCGTATTGAATCTCATCAAGTTCACCATGACTTGGGCACTTACATTGGGCCTCAAAATATGAGGTTCTGTTCACCTCACTTGTAAATTAAAGTGGCGCTGGAAATATGTGAACTTATCCAATTGAAGAGGAGCTTTGGAGCAGACAAGTGATTAAATCAGAAATCACTCCCATTTGAATTGCAAAAATAGATGTCCTTACTCCTAATGAGTACAAATTGGCATTTAGCAAGATTAATGATTAATCACTGAACTGCCACATAAATTTCCAGATCAGAAGTTAAATGTATGTGGTAAATTCCTAACCTACTTTGGGGGATTTCTTCCTGCTGAAGATAAAAATTTATGCTATAGGCTTTATATTATAGATCCCATTGTGGTCATCTTGATTCTGCTTGCCAAAAATAAACTACATGATTCCAGCCATTTTCAGATACAAATGACAACTAAAACACTTCAAATCCATTTCTGACAGAAAAACCTGTACACAAAAGGTAAAAGAGTTGAGAAAGTAGGGATTTCACCAAAAAAGTTGCAAAGAAAAATCTCTATAACTTTGGCTTTGGAGAAAGAGTATAAATGTGCACTGATTTATTAATATATTTCAATTTTCAAATCTTGAGTAAATATTTTCTTATTTTACAAATTGAATTTATATTTTCTCATTTGATTAAATAATTAAATATTCAGAATGTGCTTAGAGTTCAAGACATTCATTAGTTACTTGCTACAGATTTTTATTCTCAGTGATTGTATTAAAAGCATATTTAAAATTTTCACACTTAATTATAAGACGGATCAGAGACGTGGAGGAACAGCTGGTTTCTGAGGATGTTTATATGTATAACTGTTTCAACTGGAAAACAGTCTGCACATTTCTGGAATGCAAGCACAGAATTATAAATTGCTTTCCCATTACAATATCTTTATTCTCCTGAGACATTTAGCCAGGGCACTGAGATAGGAAGCTGGCTGTGTGAAGCTTCCTCTGACCTTTAAATTCAGAAAGGATGAGGCCAGAAGAGGAATCTTGCTGCAAAAGACCATTTATTTGCAGGGCTGGCTTCTCTGTCTTCCTTTGCAAGAATTCTATTTGCTTACCCAGTGTGGGCACCACCCTCCTTTTCCTGAAGCTGTACATTTGATAACCTGCATCACAACAAGGACTCATTTCTCAGGCCATGTTTAAGGCAAAAGAGTTTCAATTAATATGGAAAGACGGGATGGAAACTTCAAAAAAGGAACAGAAAGAAAGGCCTATTTTCCTTTCACAATGAAAAGAGTACCTAGAAAATACTCTTAAAAGTCAATGAAGAAATTAGTCATCCAATCATGCCTTATCTTAACTGAAACCTAAGTTGCTAAATGAGAAATTCCCATAATTTTTGCAAGTGTAAATTCATTCTCTCTTTCCCTCCTCCTCCTCTCTCTCTCTCTTTTTTTCTCTCTCTGATATGGTTCAGCTGTGTCTCCACCCAAATCTCATCTTGAATTGTAATCTTCCCCTACGTGTCATGGGAGGGACCTGATGGAAGGTGATTGGATCCTGGGGGCAGTTTCCCCCATGCTGTTCTCGTGATAGTGAGTGAATTCTCACGAGATGTAATGGTTTTATAAGCATCTATCATTTCCCCTGCTGGAACTCATTCTTCTGCCACCCTGTGAAGAGGTGCCTTCCACCATGATTGTAAGTTTCCTGAGGCCTTCCCCAGCCATGAGGAACTGTGAGTCAATTAAGCCTCTTTTCTTTATAAATTACCCAGTCTCGGGTATTTCCTTAGAGTAATGTGAGAATAGACTAATTCTCTCTCTCTCTCTCATAGTTTGGTACTATATAGAATTACTGAAGAATTAATTTACCTTCATAAGCAGCTTTTAGCTTAAAAAGAATTAATTTGGCTCTTGAAACACCTACTTTATTTCTTAAGCAGTAACTTAGGCACTGGTTAAGAACAGAGTCCAATTGTCTTTGGAACATTACTAAGACAAAAAGACTCCAGGAAAACATAGGTAACTAAAAGCCAAGTCAATACAAACGTTAAACTACTGTGACAAGTGATAATGGCATCTCACAATTACTGTAATCTTTCCTGTAATGAATAATTACATTTAATAAGAAAGAATTCCATTTTTCCATTAAACAGTCTTTCGAGTTGTTTTGCTTTAGGGCTAGCTAATCATATTCCTCATCTCTACCACAAGACCTAGTGT
Source organism: Cacajao melanocephalus (assembly GCA_963573385.1). Classification (NCBI taxonomy): domain Eukaryota; kingdom Metazoa; phylum Chordata; class Mammalia; order Primates; family Pitheciidae; genus Cacajao; species Cacajao melanocephalus. The sequence goes on along the minus strand of CAUYLG010078549.1, from coordinate 21,597 downwards.
TCACGTTCAAGCCAGTTGACAGCAATCTTCCTCAACCTCTTCCTTCTCCTATCTCGCCCGATTGGTCCCTGGGGTCCTTTTGCAGGAACAATGTTGATAAACACTTATCACTGAATAGGCAGCAGGTGGTTCCTCGAGTCAATATAGCACACACTAGCAGTTCCTTAGACTGAAAGAATGAACCACCACTGTGCCTCCCCTGCACAAATCCCCTTGAATCTGTTGGTTTCTATAGAGACTCATGAAACACTTAGCTATTGCAGATTTTACTTTCAACTTCTACTTCTTTATCAATGTATTATTAGGAATTTTATAGTTTGTGTTCTCAGCTTTTCTTTAAAAATTTTTACTTGTCTATCTGGGCTTCCGTTTTTAAAGGAAGAAACAAACTGTTCAGTGACTAATAGAAAATGGTTATTCAACAACAAGCTGGTTATTTTTATTAAACTTGATAACTGGCTTCTATTGATAAATGTTAGGCATGTCATATTAGGTAGACATTTGATCATGGTAGATCTTGAGTTTGCTCAGCTTTTTTATACTACACAGCATATTGTAATACCATAACAAATGTCTATTAATATTTTATATATTAGCTTTAATGGAATATTATAAATGTGTAGTGACATTTTTAGTCAAGTGCTTTTCAATATTTAATGTTTGGTAACAATAGGGGAAAGCAGGGGAGGAAGAGAGCATGCCCCTTCATCCTTAATTACTGGTCCTTTACATGCAGGAAATATGACTTGATTGTTTCACTGTCCACCTCTTCAATCAATAGTTCTTAAATATGGTGCATAGTGAATGTACTTAGGCTTCTAAGACTTGCACAAATCTGTAAACATAAGTAATATAAATCTATTTTAGCTTGCATGCTCACTTCATCTATTTTGCCTTTTTACCATTCATCTATTTTACCATTTCTGTGAACTTGATTCATCCAAACATGCTACCACAGTATTTTTTCATCCAAACACATTTATCCCATTATTTCAACATCTGATGCAGGGGCTGGGGGTCATAGATTGGTGGAGAGGCGCTCATGCGCAGTTATAACTGATTAATTGTATGACTTTCAAAAATAGCAGGAAATAATCATTCAGGAAAATAAATCATAGTCCAACATATTTCTGAAACCTATGTATTTGATGATCACTTACAATAATTAACAGCTTAGAGTTCTAAAATAAGACTTGCTTCTTTGCAAGAAGACAAAATTGACCAGTGAGTATGCTGATTAAATACTGTGACTTCATTCTGTGTCCCAAGTGATTTACATGTACATAAATGCAAAGACTAAGACCAAAGAGTGAGGCGGAAGGTGAACCGGGTTAGCAGACTGGGCTGCACTCGGGGCAGCAGAATGAATATACGCACATTGTTGTCTGCAGTGAGCTTTCCTTCCTCTGAATATGAGGGTGTGTGGGAGCCTAAGGGACTCCATAAATCTTAGTGCTAGTATTTTTCCCAGGGGATGATCAGCATCAGCATTAAGAGCTATGTTTAGCCATTATACCATGCTATATCTTTATTAATCCTCCACATGCAAAAACTGAAACAAAACATTAAAATGCGACTCCAAACAGAAAGATGGAAATTTATTCCTAATAAGAAATAAGCGTAACTTCCAGCAAAAAGAAAAAACCCTCAGAGATTGGTTTTCAACATATTATTTCTGTTTGAGATATATTTTTACTACTAAAAATCAGCAAATACAAGGGTTTTTATTAGAAACAGTGTAGTGTCACAGAGTGACAAACCACAGTTATCAGCAGACAGAAAACGTGGGTTCTAATCGTGCTTTCCCTACATAACTCTCAACTGGTTATTTAGGCTCTCAATAAACTAAAATGATGAAATATCTCTTCTTAATGCTATTGTATTTTGTTAATACCTAACACTGTTTATATCAAAATGATATAAATAGCTGGAAAACTATCAGTGTAGAGAAAGAATCTGAAAAAATTTGTTAATCTATTTTTCTGCTGACATGAGAGAGTTAAGGGGTCTAATTTACTATTTTTGAGCTCACTTTCCTTTGTTAATAGTCTATTCTCATTTAAAATTCCAAAGAAATTGTCAAATAATGTCAGTCTTTTCAGACAACTCCAGGACCCTAAAGAAAAAAGAAACTAAGGAATGATGACAGGAATAGTGTGAAAAAATATGTCATCTGCCCAGTGGATTTATCCCATTCATGTACTAGCTAACAAGAATTTTTTTTTAATAGGGGGCTGAGGCAGGAGAATTGCTTGAACCCAGGAGGTGGAGGTTGCAGTGAGCCAAGATTGCACCATTGCAGTTCAGCCTGGGCAACAGAGCGAGACTCTGTCTCAAAAAAAAGAAAAAAAAAAAGAATGTTTTTTAATGCCTAGTCTACAGGACTTTTGTCCCCTTAATTATATTCTGAGCTTTACTACGTCTAAGCTCTAAGACTGACCAGATGCATTGCTAGTAGTATTTCAAGAACAGAGGTATTAAAATATCAAAACGTATTCATATGAGCTCATTCTTGTGTAGATTTTCTGCCATTCTTTTTCATTTCTTTGAAAAGAATTTTAAATGTCCACTTAGAGGAATAAAGCTACCATAATAATACCGTTGGTTTAGTAATGAGGTTTTAGTTCCTGAAATGTTTAGAATATGAATTTAGAAAAAGAAAAAAGATGTCACACATAAGCAAATTTCACAAAAATATCTTCATTAAAATGCCCAAAGCCTAATAAGCCATTCTATGGTTCAGCATCAGGTTTCACAGAACCTGATTTATTTTGGAGGTAGGGAAAAAAGAGGACAAGGAGGCAGTTGCCAGATCACATAGGAAATTTTGGAAATAAATCCTTTGAAAGTCCTTTTATAAAATCTTTGTTAGTCTATGGTTCATTATAGACATTTTCCCTTAATTGGTGGGCAAGGACTTGAAAAGGTGAGGCCTGTTGGGAGCTGACCAACTTGCCTGATTTGAGGACACACTGATGAGTCGTAGCTTTCTGCATCTTTAGCACAGTCATTTATAGTGCATGATACATATGTGCTATAAATATGCATATATACGTATATACGTGTATATTACACACACATATATTTGAATTCAGTTTCAAATAGTTTTGTATTTTATATTAGGTATATTTGGGGAATTATGCTACAACTAATATATATTATTTATATATAATATATAAATAAACAGAAATATCTTTAAATTGGGTTTTATTAACTAAAGCTCTTTAAAAAGAATAAAATTATATTATTTGTGTTTCAGCATTCTACATGATAAACCTTTACCCATTTCAGTGGTTCCTGTGTCTTGCAATTTTGGATACATTTTAGAATAAAGTTCCATTTTGCAAAAAAAATTTTGATAATCTATGCTGAATTTCTACAGTTAAAATTACCTAAAAAACAACTCTTAAGTATAAAACAAATTTCAGATTAATTATGAAAACAAGAATGTGTCAGGGCATGGTGGCTCACACATGCGATCCTAACACTTTAGGAGGTTGAGGTGGAAGGATTGCTTCAGCCCAGGAGTTCAGGACCAGCCTGGGCAACATAGTGAGATCTCATCTCTACAAAAACAATTTTAAAAATTAGCCACATGTGGCGGTGCACACCTGTGGTCCCAGCTACTTAGGAGGCTGAGGTGGGAGGATTGCTTGAGCCCAGTAGGTTGAGGCTGCACTGAGCCACGATGGCGCCACTGCACTCCCTCTTGGGCAATAGAGTGAGACCTTGTCTAAAAAACACACACATAGAAACTGACCTGGACCCTGTTTGCTGCTGTGTTGTGTTCCCCACAGCTCTGGGCAGGGTCTTGAAAAGGCGAGGCGTGTTGGTGGCTGACCAACCTGCTTGATCTGATGACACACTGATGAGTCTATATTTCTGCATCTTTAGCACAGTCAACAGCATGGTTAAAAAACTGATTTCAAAATTGCTGTGAGAAAAAATATATGTCCAATGTAATGTTCTCTTTGTTAGGTATTAGGTACTCTACATGGTACGGACATTATAATAGTATATCACCTAGCTGAGATAAATGACTTGAAAATGTGATATTATCAGCTGGATCAGTCATCTGATAGGAGCTATAAATGTGCAGCACAATTGTCACTTAGATGCTGAAAAATGAGTACAAATCAATAATTTCATAGGAAATAAAAAGAAAATAAAAGACTGTCTAAAATTTTATAAAAACATTCTAGGGGTCTATCTGTTAGAAATATTTTGGTTACACATGACAGATAACCAAACTCAAATGGGCTTAGGGCAAAAAATGGAGGGCATAGGGGACACTTACTTGTTTACAGAACTGGAAAGCTCCAAGGTCTGTTGGTTTCAGGTAAGGTTTGATCCAGCAGTTCAGCAATATTACCAAGGACTTGCCTTTACCCATATTCTTCCCCATGGCTGAATGTCTAGGTAAGAGTCATTGGTCATTTTAAATATTTGTCCAGCTTCCATTCTTCATTCCTAATCTGAGTTTATTTTCCTTTTGGAGAATAACTCCCCATTGTGTTTAATCTTAGTAAGAAGGTAATTATTCCAGGCACCAGTGTCATCTCTACTGAAAGATGACACTGGCAACAGATTTCACCTCTCCCTGTGCCCTTCCCTTGCCTTCCCCATCCCTAAGGTCATGAGCAGACATACGACTTAAGCTTAGTCAGGTAAATGCTGTCTTCTGGACTTTGGATCTTGACAAAGTTCCACAGGATGGAAGGACCAGGGACAGGCCTGCAGCATAGCCTTTGCTCCCGCCTGCTGTCCATATTTAGTTAATCCTGGAAGTCCTACCAGCATTTCCCTTTGCATAGGTTGCCTATGTCCTGCTGTTTGATTGATAGAGCAACAGAGCCTTTCTGGGAAAGCCCGTGCGGAGGAGAGCCTCCCCATCTTTTGTCCCGAGGGCACTGAGTACCATATCTTTCCATGTGCCCATATTGATAAACATTGTACTACTAACTTAGTAATCTGTATTCCCCACCCTACTGAGCTCTTTAAACACACAGTGCTTAGCTTATACTTAGCTCAGTGTCTGGTCAACATTAGATATTTAGAAAAATCTGTGTGAATGAATGAATGTATGCATGAATGAATGAATAGCTAAGTGAATCACTTTTGGGAGAAAGGATATGCTTGTATTAAACAGTTCTTAAATTTAAGTCAGTACATTATCAAGCACAAATAATAAGGGCTCTTTACAAAGTATTGAAGTGCCATAAGGAATATCTTTAAGCTGTTTTATGAGGCGTTATTCTTTGAGGATCTATATAGCTGTCAGGATGAATCTTGCTTCATCCCTGAAATTCAGTCTGAAGGCTTCTTCAGTGCAGATTGCTCCCTATCTAATAGGGGATAAATATCATCCATTATGCCACCAGGAAATGCCTCTGACGTTTAGGTGCATGCCTCATCCTAAATGAAATGAAGGATCTCAATTCTCCCCAGTTTGCCTGCAGCACCACTCCTGGGAGCCAAGCCCTGGCCTGGCCAATGACACCACATGTATAGAAAGATGCACAGGCGCGTCGCAACGCTCCAAGGAGGGGAGGCTAAGGTGGTGACATGCACTCCTGCCACTCTCTGAGGTCTGAGCCCTGTACCATGTGATCACACACAGGCTCAGCCTCCTGCAGGGGCACCTGCATTCCAGCCTGGCTCAGTGTACACCTGGCACCTCCCAGGGGAGCAGGGCAGTGCCCCAAAGGTTAAGGTGCTCCAGCAAGGGCAGCATAAAACCAGGGCTGGTCGTCCCCTACCCTTCTCCTTCCTTTACCCTGCGAGTAACACGTTTCTAGCCATTAGGTGAGACAGAGGATGTGGGTGTGTACCCAGAGCAGGACACTGCCCTGAGTCCAGTGGGGAGATTGGGAGGGAACTCCCTTAGGGGCAAGGATAGTGGAGGAGCTGGAAGGTCACTGTCATATTGGGGACTGACCAAAGTCAATCTATTAAGCATCACAGAAGCCAGGTTTCTTGTCAGAAAACAGAAAAATAGGGGGAGGGAGAAAACTAGAATGACCCCTCCAGGTGGAACTGGATCTGACCCATCCATCTGCAGTGGTGGTTTTCCAGGTGGATAATGTTTTCATTTCCTAGGGCTGTTGTAACAATTACCACAAACAGGGGCTCTTAAAACAGAAATTGATTCTCCCACAGCTCTGGAGGCCAGATGCCTGAACTCAAGGTGTTGGCAGGGCCTTAATTCCCGAAAGCTCTAGGGAAGAATCCTTCTCTGCCCCTTTCAGCTTCTAGTGACTCTACAACACTGAGTCCTCACATGGTAACCTCGAGAGAAAGGCAAAAAAGAAAAAGAAAAGAAAGAAAACCACGGCGGAGGGCCTACCTAGCTAGTACTCTCCGGCCCTGTGACCAGGGCACTCACTAATCCATTCATGAGGGCAGAGCCACCAGGACTTAAGCACTTCCCAAAAGGCCCCACCTCTTATAAGGACCACATTGGGTCTTAGGTTCCAGCATAGGAATCTTAGAGTGACACGTACATTCAAACCACAGCAGGGTCTGAGGATTCATGTCAACTTCCTCATTTTGATGGTGTGTTATGGTTCAGTAGGACAAAGTCCTGTTTATAGGAAATTTCACACTAAAGTACTTGGGGGCAAGCATCAGGCTGGCAACTTACTTTCAAATGGCTCCGAGAAAAGTATGTTCTTTGTATAGGACTTCCAAATTTTCTGTAAGTTGGCTGTCGTTTTGAAAAACAGACACAAGTCAGCACAGATCTTAAATCTAGTAGACAGTCAACAGCAGGTTATAATTTGAGGAGCTGCACATAGCCATCAGCCAGTTTTCATACGTGCTTATTCCATTTCATTCTCATTAGAATAATGTACGTTGTTTGTAGCCATTTCCCATTTTATCTTTGAACTATGAATTCTATAAAGTTCCAAGGACCCGTCTATTTTACTCACCAGCATTTATCCAATGACCAGAACAGTGCTTGCGACAAAGTAGGCACTCAATAAGTATGTGCTGATTGAATGAATGAAGGCAATTTGAAATAGAGGCACCAGCATGGCCTTTGGCGCTAGAACTGGGTACCACTCCCATCTCACTCCCCATTTGTGTCCTCTGTACCACATGCATCAACTTCTTAGCCCAGCTGAGACAAGAGCCAGACTTTCTAGATTTAAATCCTGACTCTACTACTTCCTAGTTATGTGGTCATGGCCAAGTTCCTTCAGTTTCCTCATCTATAAAATGGGAATTGTCATAGTCTGTATGCTTCCTAGGGATGTGTGGCATGTTATGAGTGTTTATGAATTATCGGGGCTTGATTTCCCAGCTCTTTAAAGAATATTACTTGCAAGGTTGTTGTGAGACTTAAAGGACCCTTTATAAATAGCAGTTATCATGATTACATGTGATAATAAATAATTTCTATGATCTAATTACAACTTTATGAAGTAGGAAAGCATCCTTGTTTTAAAAAAAGGAACTAATGCATAAATCGGTTGAGTGATACATTCAAGTTCAACACTGGCAAGGAGAGGGTCTAACTCAGACACAAACACATCTCTCCAGACCCAAAACTGTGGCCCTTTTCCCCATATCACAAATTCCTTTAGAGATCTGAAAAGGTCCCCTGTTAAATTGAAAATGTCCTTGGGAAGGACTGCACTGTAAGCATTATTCCCCTAATGAAAGACACCGTGCCACAGTAGTTTTTAACATAGTGTGCAGCAGAAGCTTTTAACGGAAGACGTGTTAAAACACAGGTTATTGGTCTCACTCCCGGAATTTCAGATTCAGTTAGTGTGGGTTGAGCTGGAAGATCTTGAGAAGCACTGTCCTAGGGGAAAGTAGCTGAAAGCTGGCTTTGAAAGCAGGAAATGGAATGGGCAGGAGGCAGGAGAGATCTGGGGAAAGCCAGGGAAGCAGGAAGGGGCAGCTTTAGAAGCCAGTCAGAGAGGGGAGGACTCTGCCAGATGGAAGAAAAAAACACCAGATCAGACTCTAGTTCAATCCCTGTCTTTGGCAAATAACCTTTTCTGAGATAGAAAGGAGTAATTCTTTTTAAAACAGAACCTACCACAACTCACCCCATATGAAATAATTTAAGTACCCCTGTAACTGCTTTACAATTTGAATTCAGGGCTGGGCGTGGTGGCTCACGCCTGTAATCCCAGTACTTTGGGAGGCCAAGGTGGGTGGTTCATGAGGTCAGGCGCCGGAGACCACCCTGGCCGACATAGTGAAACCCTGCCTCTACTAAAAATACAAAAAATTAGCTGGGCGTGGTGGTGGGTGCCTGTAATCCCAGCTGCTCCGGAGGCTGAGGCAGGAGAATTGCTTGAACTCAGGAGGCGGAGGTTGTAGTGAGCCAAGATGGCGCCATTGCACTCCAGCCTGGGCGACAGAGCAAGACTCTGTCTCAAAAAAACAAAAAATAACAAAAAAAATTGAATTCATAATTTTAAAACTTCCAAAAAAAAAGAAATCTTCAGGGCTCAGATGGTTTCACTGGAGAATTCTACCAAAAGTGTAAAGAACACTAAATCTATACAATCTTTTCCAGAATACACAGTGGGAGAGCATTTCCCTCATTTTATGAACCCTGACACCAAAACCAGACAAAGACAGTTTGAAAGAAAGAAAGAAAACTGCAGACCAACGTGTCTCAAAAGTATAGACATAGAAGTCCTTATTTTAAATATTGGTAAATAGAAATCTGTGATAAAGAGAGACAATTGTGTACCATGACCAAGTGGGGTGCAATATTCGAAAATAATGTGCCCCAGCATATTGACAGGCAGTGCTGCTGACCGCCAGGGGACTCTACTGAGCAGTGATCAATGGCCTGGGATGAAAGTGGGGCCAAACAAATCTGGAGAAGCAGAAAAATTGGATTCTATACACTTGGCTTTTGTCCAAACAAAGCTTTGTACTTCACAGGAATGTGGTGGCCGTTAGGTTGTACACCTAATGCTTATCAGAGAGCAGGGGCCACCGGAAGTGCAGGGACAAACAGGAGCGAGGTTATCTTGAGGCTCCAGGTGCTAAGAGGGACAGTCCAAGCAGCAAACACATTCCCCAGAGTCACTGTCATCCCTAGAGCAGGGTGAAGGGACAGAGAAGGACAGGAGACCCTCCAGTCAAGAAGCTGGCAGCCAAAGCCTAAGGAAACCCATCCTGGAATTTTTGCTTAGGGGCTCTGTATTTAAATTTTGAACCACACTCTTATAAATTTATATTTGAATTTGAAAACACTGACCTGGCACCTTTTATAACCTATACCAAAGAGAGTTTGATGGCTAATCAAGTTCATCTCTGTATGAAATACTTGAAGTAGCAAACCCTCTGTCCGGGACACATCTTCCCAATGGAAAGGCTCCAGCTGCCTCTACTGTTCAGGACAGTAAGGATTTTGGCTGTCTATGCCTTGCCCGCATGGCCACAGCACTCACCATTCTGGGTCCTGGTCCAAGCTGACAGCGTCTTCCCGTCCTACTGAGGTGAAGCGCCAGCTGAGAGCTTGCCCTTGCCCTGAAATCTGCAGAAGTCCTGGGGAGTTCATCTTCTGGGACCAGCCCTTAGTCAGTGAAGGATGCCAGTCAGAGGATAAAAACCCCAGGGTTCATGCCAGTGGGAGGGATGATGGGGACTGTTCTCCACAAACTGTAATGTGCCTGTGAATCACCTAGGAATCTTAATAAAATTTAGACTCTAATTCAGTAGGTTGGAATTGGAGCCTGAAATTCTCCATTTATAATTCTTTTCCTTTTTTTCTTTTTTTTTTTTTTTTTTTTTTTTGAGGCAAGATCTCACTCTGTCACTTATTCTGGAGTACAGTGGCCTGATCATGGCTTACTGCAGCCTTGACCTCCTGGGCTCAAGCAATCCTCCCACCTCAGCCTCCCAAGTAGCTGGGACTACAGGCACGTGCTACCTTTCTCGGCTAATTTTTAAATGTTTTTAATAGAGGCAAGGTCTATTGTTGCTCAGGCTGGTCTCAAACTCAAGAGGATGAAGTGATCCTCCTGCCTCAGCCTCCCAAAGTGCTGGGATTACAAGCATGAGCCAACACCTCTGGCCCGAGATTCTGCATTTCTAACAGGATCCCAGGCGAGGCTGAGGCTCCTTACCTGGGGACTATGCTTTGATGCCCCTACCGGTGCCTTCTGCAGTTTCCTCCCAAATAAGCTGCCTGCTCTCAAATTCTTGTCGGAGGTTCTGTTTTTAGAGGAAGCATTTTTTTTTCTACCTCTCTACTTATATTCCAGGCTCCTTGTTCTTAGTTTTCACAAAGCCCAACCACTACGTTTCAATGTGACCCAAGAAAAATACTTCATTTCTTCATCTCTAGAATAAGAGTTTAGACTGTCTGGTTCCCCTTCCCACTCCAGCATTTTAAAGATTTTCTCGTTATTCTATTGATTATGGAATTCCCACAGTTTTTTGGATCAGCTTTCCTGCTCTTGTGTACAACCTTTTAAAATCAGGCTGGCTTCACGTTCTGATCATCTTCAAAAAATGTCTCAACACAAATGAAATGCGAAGATCTTTTATTCAACCATAATAGTAAAAATCCTTGACATCAGAGAGAAATGGAGATGACAAATATTCATGCATGCAGATGACATTTTCATTGTAAAAGGAAGAAAGGGACCATTCAGAAAAACACAAGAATAGTAGTTCCAGGACGAGGCTATTAAAATGAAAATTAGTGTGAAACCAACAAAAGATATGAAACCATAATCTAAAGATGTCTAAACAGGAGATAAATCTAAACTCAAATCCAAACACAACAGTGAATTTGTATACCACATCTGCTTTTTAAGCAAACATCTCTAGACAAACATACAAACCCATGCTGTCCCCTTCCAGAAAATCATTTTGGAAAGCCACCCTCTTATACTTACGCTTAAACATTTTTGACATTTATTGTTTGTTTGAGACTCGGCTCACTGCAACCTCCACTTTTTTGGCTCAAGTGATCCTCCCACCTCAGCCTTCAGAGTAGCTGGGACCACAAGTACACACCACTATACCCAACTAATTTTTTGTATTTTTGGTAGAAAGAGGGTTTCACCATGTTGCTCAAGCTGGTCTTGAACTCCTGAGCTCAAGCAATTTACCTAACCTCAACCTCCCAAAGTGCTGGGATTATAGACGTGAGCCACCACACCTGGCCTGAAATGTCTTTAGTTTATAAGAAACCAAGTATGCAAGCATACATGTAATTCAATATCACCACTTTAGTCACCACTTTTTACCCAAAATAATACAACCCAGACTAAACGCAAACTTTATTTTCAGTAATTTAATAAACCTCCCAAATATTAATAAATACAGTTCACTCATGTAACTGTCAGCTATTGCTCCATAACAAACAACCCCCAAAATCACAGTGGCACACAACAATAAGTGGTTATGTCTCATTCAAGAGTCTTCATGTCTGCTGGGTTGCTCTGCTTCAGGCTGTGAGTCCTCAGGTTGGCTGAGATGCCTCTGCAATCCGTGAATTCAGTCTGGTACCCAGATGCTAATAGGAAAGTGCTTGGGCACAATCTCCTGATGACAGAGGTCAGATGTTCCTGAGAACAGAAACACATGGTACTTCTAAAAACAAGACTGGTACACTGCTATCTCTCCACATTCCATTCTAAAGCAAGTCACATGGCCAAGTCCAAGCTCAATAAATGGTTCCCACAGAGTTATTGGTAGATGGAGTGAATATATGCTGAATAATAATCTCATCTATCAATTCCTACATTATGATGATCCATCAATACAGAGGACATTTTTTAAAAGGCATTCAGAATTCTTTAGGCATTTTCCAAGGAGGAGTGCCAAAAGTGATGTGAGTAATAATGTTATCATTGAAATAAGCGCATAGCTATGTAATGGGACCATCTTGGATGCACAAGTTTTTGTTTGTTTTTAAAAGTTATTTTAATGCCTTTTATATAAGTCAAACTTTATGCTTGGCTCACTGAATGTATTCAACTCCTATTTATGCCTGAATTGTCCTGAAACCTATACACAGAGGCTCCTAAAAGCTATCAAGTCAACATTTCCTTCGCTTCTTTCATTAAAAAAGAAAAAAAGATTTTAAAAAGGAAACAAAAATACCAGATCTCCATTCTGATGTCCCATGCTGGGGCTTGGCACACCAAAAGTAGAAGGATGAAAAGGTACACCAATTCGTGAGAGTCGGCCAGGTTTCTTGGTGCTGGTCTGGACAGTCAAGAGCCCTGGGTTCCAGCTTGTGATCCGCGTCGCTTAGCAGCTCCCATCACCTCAGCTGCTTGCTCCACTTCTCCTGGACGCTGCTGCGTGTCTCCAGCTTTCCATTTCTCCAACGAAAATGTGCTTCCTGATGCAGCCTCCCCTGACGGTCAGACATCCACCAATCCATTAGATGCTGGAGGTTTTCTGGAGACGCTGTTTCTATAGTCACCGATAGCAGCTCTAGAAAGTTTAACAGCTTTTGTTTGTTTTGTTTTTTGAGACGGGGGTCTCGCTCTGTCGCCCAGGCTGCGGTGCAATGGCTCCATCTCCGCTCCCTGCAACCTCCACCTCCCGGGTTCAAGCCATTCTCCTGCCTCAAGGGTGACAGTTTCTAATCTGAAATTCACTAGATAAAGATGTTACTTTCTCTTGTTGCGTGACTGACGCACCTAAATACATCTTCTTCTTTAAGGTTTGTGTGGCAGTGGGAGCAATTTCGTAACAAAATGATCTTTGGAGCCATTATAATTTCCCAAGAATCAGACGGTGGATTTTGAACTAGGGCTCGTGTAGGGAGTGCCTGCTCTGCCTGACAGTCAACAGCCAGGAAGCAAATGCAACAAACGTCAAATGCTCTAAAATCAGTTTCTAAAGCAAATGCTTTACTTTCTCCAGAGACCATGAACTCTATTCGTTCTTGCCGCCCCCTGCCGCCAAGTTGCCCAGGTGGATGATGAGTGTTTCTCCATCCCCTTGGCCAGGGCGGTGCCCGGCCGCGTCTCGTTTCCTCACACCCCGGCCCTCAGGGGGCAGCGCTGCCAGCCCTCTCTACCCGGGAGCACCCCCCGCCCCCGCGCACTTCCTGGGCTTCCCGAGACCCGAGAGCCCTGGCCTTCGCCCCCCTTGCGATAGTCCTGGGGCGACACTGCGGGCCCCTTTACTCGCCGCTCCAAGCACCCGGCAGCCGGAGGACCAGGGGTTCGCGGCCCGGGCAGGCTTGCCAGCGCCCTTTGGAGCGGGGCGGGTGGGGCGGGGCGGCTGGAGCGGGCATGGCCGGGCTCCGGGGCTTGAGGGCTTCGCGCTCTCATCCTGGCCATGGAGCGGCCGGCGCCGGGCGAGGTCCTCATGAGCCAGGCCATCCAGCCTGCGCACGCCACTGCCCGCGGCGAGCTGAGCGCTGGACAGCTGCTCAAGTGGATCGACACCACCGCCTGCCTGGCGGGTAAGCGGGTGCCGGGGCTGCGGGGAGGCGCGGGGCGGAGGAGGAAGGCGAGGAAGGGACTTGCAGAGCTGAGCCCAGCGCAACCAGGGGCAGGGGGTATGCGACAGTGCGCCCCCGCGGGGCATGGCCAAGACCGCCGGTTCCCAATGTGTGGGTCTCAGGACTCCATCTCATTAAATAAATGGGGAGCCCAGAGAGCGTTTGCAGGGTTTTTTGTTTATTTGTTGTTGTTGTTGTTGTTGTTATTGTTGTTGTTGAGACAAGGTCTCACTGTCGCCCAGGCTGGAATGCAGTGGCGCCATCAGGGCTCGCTGCAGCCTCGACCTCCTGGGCTAAAGATCCTCCCACCTCAGCCTCCAGAGTAACTGGGACCACAGGCACACACCACCAGGACCAGTTCATTTTTCGGGTGTTTTGTTTCGTTTTGTTTTTGTAGAGATGGGGTCTCGCTATGTTGCCCAGGCTGGTCTCAAACTCGTGGACTCAAGTGTCCTCCCACCCCAGCCTCCCAAAGTGTTGGGATTACAGGCTTGAGCCACCGCACCCAGCCAGCTTTTGTTTAGGTTATTTATATCATATTTACCATATTGGAAATTTAACATTTTTAATTTATTTTTAAAAAAGAAATGGACTGCATGTTAACATAACGTTTTCATTAAAAAATAACTATTTTCAACAAGAACAAAAATGTAGTGAGAGAAGTGGCTATAGATTACATCCTGGTGAGTCTCTCTAAGGTCTGGTTATGGAGGATTGCTCACTTCTCAGACCTGATTCTGCATTCACTGTGTTGCTACCACACCCTTATGTAGTCTCTGGGAAACACAGTGTTCTTGTGAGAGAATGACAGCAAAAATGGCAAAAACATTATGGACTGAATTATGCCCCCATGCTACCCACTGAAATTTATACGTTGAAGTCCTAACCCCTAGTGTGGTTGTATTTTTTGGAGTGAAGAATTAAGGCTAATGAGGTCATAAGAGTGGAATCCTGGTCCCATACAATTAATGTCCTTATAAGAAGAGACACCAGAGAGCTTCATCTCTCTGCCATGTGAGGCCACAGCAGGAAGACGCCATCCACAGGCCAGGAAAAGAGCCCTCACTAGGACCTACATAGGCAAGCACCTCCATCTGCAACTTCCCTGCCTCTACAACTGTGAGAAATCAATGATTTGTTTAAGCCTGATTTTTTTGTTTTTGTTTTTGTTTTTGTTTTTGAGACGGAGTCTTGCTCTATCACCCAAGCTGGAGTGCAATGGTGCAGTCTTGGCTCACTGCAACCTCCACCTCCCAGGTTCAAGAGATTCCCCTGCCTCAGCCTCTGGAGTAGCTGGGACTATAGCCGCGTGCCACCACACCTGGCTAATTTTTTGTATTTTAGTAGAGACGGGGTTTCACCATGTTGGCCAGGTCTCGATCTCCTGACTTCATGATCCCAAAGTGCTGAGATTACTGTCATGAGCCACCGAGCCCAGCCTGTTTTTGTTTTGTTTTGTTTTGGTTTGGTTTGGTTTGGTTTTGAAACAGGATTTGACATAGATTATATTGCAATAATGGAAACATGAATACAAAATTAATCCACACGTAGGAAAAAGAAACAATACAGAAACCATTGCAGTTGCTAATAATAATGATGCCTATTTCCAAGGCAACTGAATGCATTATGAGACTGCTGAAGCGACTTTTATTTACCTTGCTTAGTGCTTCTGTCTTGTGATGGAGAAACAGTGGCCCACCTGCGGTTGTCATCATTTCTACGGCCTGACATCTTTGGAAACCCGGACCATGGAAAGATCCAACTGACAATCAATTACTCTATACCTTAATAGTTAGGTGACTATTAGTAGTATAATATTAATAATTAATATTAATATTACTAATATTAAGAAAACCTGTATGAAAAAGTTGGTTTGGGAAGCATGAATAATGCCTGTGTTAAACACTCTATGGTGATCAGAGGCACTACATCAGCAGGGGACATTATTTAGCCAATGTGTAACTGAATCTGTGTAGTAATACAAAACTGATTTCTCTGGCATTTTCTCAGTTTTTTATAGGCCGGCATTTCTCTTTAGCCACATTACTGCGATCTGAGTTATGGCCCCAAGGCATTGCTATGACCCCTAGGCACTGCTGGATTCCAAAATGTCTTCTCAATATTTAAAGGAAGATGAAATATTCTCACTGTCCTCACTTCTGTCAGTGGCCCCATTATTTTTCCAGTCCCTGAAGTCTAAAGGCTTGAAGCCATCTGTGTAATCCTCTATCCCACACGTCCATGTATTATTTTGGAACATCTCATGCACATATTTTTCTCTCTATTTGTGAATCTTTTCCAGGGTTTACTGTCTCTGGAGTGCCACCCAACTCATCTAGTTGAGCAAGTCAAAAATCTAGGAGTCATCCTTGATATCTCTCTCTCCACCTTACTTCTGCCTTCATATACTCTATGCATGGACCAGGTTCTATCAATGTTACCCCTAAAGGAATCTGTGAAATCCAGCTGCTTTGCTGCACCCTCAAAGCAACCATCTTATCCAAGCTATCATCATCTTTCTTGCAGACTTCAGCCGTGATTTCCAAGGTGGTCTCCATTCATTCTGGTCTTCTCTCCACACTGTTTCTAAACTATTCTTTGAAGATGCTAATCTGATCATGTCATATGTTTTGTTCATTTTTCTCTTTCTTTTCTTCACCAAGGGCTGTAAGGATTTTTCTAACATGTTAATCTCCCACAGATAATAATTATAAACTCTGGGCAAAACACTAAATAAAAAAGACTTAAGGCAAGTGAAAAGCAAACAAAAGTAGGCTTAGAACGCTTGAAAGCTCACACATGAAAGAGCAGAATGGTGTTGGCTCTTTCTGTTTTTGTTTTTTAAATGATTTTAAGCCTGAAAGAAAATGCCAGTCTGCCCCCACCTATAGTTCTGATGGAAAACTCACAGGCTTGCTGGTTTGAAGATCCCAAAGACAGGGTTTCGGAAAAGCACAGCTACTGAAATATGAAAGGGAAAGTTCCAGAAAGGAAGGAGCCAGAGAGACAGAGCCCTAAAATCTATCTACAATCTTTGCCCAGGTATCTGGCAAATCTTAAATCATGTATACATAGGACGGACTCCAAACCTCCTAGTTGAGATCAAAATAACTGAAAATAGTTGTGCCCATCTCTAGGTAGACAGAATTATAGTTTCAGTTTGGTCAAGTTAACTGCTTGCTTTAAAAAACAAAAACAAAACCAACACTTTTCAGAGAAACACAGTTTCTGTAATGGATCACTCACAATGGCTAGGATATTATCCAAAATTACTTGACATGCAAAGGGAAACATGATTCACTCTTAAGAGAAAAGATAAATCAATGGAGATGCATCCCTAGATAACCCTCATGCTGGAATTAAGCTTCAAACATTTTAAAGTGGCTAGTGTAACTGTGCTCAAGAATGTAATGAAAAATATGATAATGAACACTGCTGTAATCCCAGTACTCTGGGAGGCTGGAGATGGTGTGCATCACTTTAAGTCAGGAGTTTGAGACATGGTGAAACCCCATTTCTACTAAAAATACAAAAATTAACCGGGTGTGGTGGCGGGTGTCTATAATCCCAGCTACTCGGGAGGCTGAGGCAGGAGAATCGCTTGAATCTGGAAGGTGGAGATTGCAGTGAGCCGAGACTGTACCACTGCACGCCAGCCAGGGCAAAAGAATGAGACTCCGTCTCAAAAGAAAAAGAAAAAAAAAGGTTGAAAAGGTAGTACATTTCTGCAGAGTAATAGAAACTTTTTTTTTTTAAAGCCAAATGGAAATTCCAGAACTGAAAAATATAGTGTCTAAAATAATAAAGTCTATGGACAGGCTTACCAGCAGAATGGACATGGCTGAGAAAACAGCAAATGCAAAAATACATCAGTAGAAATTATCCAATCTAAGAACAGAAAAAAAATGAATTTTAAACATAATTAATGCATGCTGAATTTGGCATACATTGGTAATAATAAAATAAATATTGACTATCTACTATGTGCCCATCTCTCTCTTCTTCTCTGATACCCAGAGAAGATCCTCTTTGATTTGGGATGACCATACAGCTCAATGCTTACAGTGGTTAAATCACTTAAACAGATTCTGCTGCTGGTTATGTGGGCAAGTGGATACACCTGTGATGCTTTGATTTGAAAACAAAAGAAGGATAGTACCTGATAAAATATTTAAAGTCATCACCAGCTTACTAAAATTGCTATTTCAATAGCAAGATTTGCTGGATATTGGTATTGAATTTCAACTACAAGATCATGTAAGTTAAAATTTAGGATAAAGTGCAGGAATTACCATGGAGTACAAACATACAGAGCAGAGAATCTCGTGAACGCGTGGGCACATCACATCGCTATGATGAATGAGGGATGGGTGACTAAAATCAATGCACATACATTTCATTCCTTTCTCTTATACTGAAATATTCTAGTGTCACCACTAAAGCAGCACCTTTTTCTGTATTTTTTGAAGCTGAGAAACACGCTGGAGTTTCCTGCGTTACAGCCTCAGTGGATGACATACAGTTTGAGGAGACAGCTAGGTAAGTGACACTGCTCCATCGCTCCTTTCTCCTGGGTTTGTCGGTTCATTTGGGACATGTATTGGTAGCACCTGAGCTTATTCAGGCAGCGGTAGTGATCTTGTTTCTTAATTAAATAACATGTGACCCAATTTAAGTAAGTAAAAAAAATAATCACAGGGCCTACTTATAATAAACACTCTAAGTATAACTTCACAGTCTTAATTTGGTGGAGAAATAGCTCTCAGCCTTAGATGCATTGTGGTGTAAGGCATAACCCCTAGCTGCAGGAATAATCAACCCGCAGACACTCTTGCTTTAGCAATACCTCTCTACACTCCTGCAGATGCCTGGATTGTTTTGAGGAAAATCCCAAGCATTATCTATCTATCTATCTATCTTTCTATATAGATATATATTTTTTTAATTTTCTCACTCTGTTTCCCATACTGGAGTGCAGTGGTGTGATCTCAGCTCACTGCAACCTATTCCTCCTGGGCTCAAGTGACCCTTCTGCCTCAGCCTCCCAAGTAGCTGGGACTATAGGCCTGCACCACCATGCCCACATGGCTAATTTTTTTTGTGTATATATTTTTTCATCATTTTGTCCAGGCTGATCTCGAACTCCTGGGCTCAAGCAATCTGCCCACTGACCTCCCAACGTGTTGAGATTACAGGCGTGAGCCACCATGCCTGGCCAGTATAAGCTAATTATTAAAGTCTCCTTCCTCTACTAGAAGAATTATTAAGGATAATGAGTATATTTATGATGGTGAATTTCATCATTAGGTTGTTAGGTAAACACTAATTCATCTGAGTAGAGAGAGTAAATTATGAAAAACATTTTATGTGTGAAAGTGCTTATGTGCTTTACCATCTCTTATAGCAGAAAATCTCAAGATACACAAACATTTCAAACATGTATATTTAGGTTGGTAATTGCAAAAACCATGATTACTTTTGCACCAACCTATAAAATGAGAGAGGATAGTACAGTGTAGCCCAAGGACCCTTCACCCCTAGGTATAGCAATAATCAACCCACAGACACTCCTGCTTTATCAATACCTCTCTACACTCCTCCACATGCCTGGATTGTTTTGAGGAAAATCCCAAGCATCATCTATAAATATTTCAGTCTATACAGCATGCATCACTTAATGACGGGCTGAGTTCTGAGATGTGCATTACTAATGATTTCATCCTATGTGAACATCACAGAGTGTGCTCACACAAACCTCCACCATGCCGCCTCTTATGCACCTAGGCTACCTGGTATAGCCTGTTGCTCCTACGCTACAAACCTGCGCAGCCTGTTACTGTACTGCAAACTGTAGGCAATTGTAACACAACAGTAAGTGTTTGTATATCTAAATGTAGCTAAACAGAAAAAAGATACAGTAAAATACAGTATAAAAGAAAAAAAATGGTACACCTGTATAGGGCACTTACCATGAATGGGGCTTGCAAGCCTGGAAGTTACTTTGCATGAGTCAGTGAGTGAGTGCTGAGCAATGCGAAGGGCCCAGACCCTACCTAACACGACCATAGACTTTACAAATACCACACACTTAGGCTACACTACGTTTATGAAAATAGTTTTCTTTCTTTCATTATAAATTAACCGTAGCTTACTGTAACGTTTTTACTTTATAAACTTAAAAAAATCCTTTTGGTTCTTTTGTAATAATACTGAGCTTAAAACACAAGCCTTTTGTAGAGATGCACACAAAAGGCTCACACCTGTAATCCCAGCACTTTGGGAGGCTGAGGTGGGCGGATCACATGGTCAGGAGATTGAGACCATTCTGGCCAACATGGTGAAACCCCGTCTCTACTAAAAATCCAAAAAAAAGCTGGGTGTGGTGGCACGCACCTGTAGTCCCAGCTACTCGGGAGGCTGAGGCAGGAGAATTGCTTGAACCCGGGAGGTAGAGGTTGCAGTGAGCTGAGATCGCACCACTACACTCCACTCCAGCCTGGAAACAGAGTGAGACTCCATCTCAAAAAAAAAAAAAAATTCTTTATATCCTTACCGTATTCTATAAGCTATTTTCTATTTTAAAAATTGGTTGTTGCTTTTTCACTTTTTAAAGTTTTTTTATGAAAAACTATGACACAAACACATACACTAGCTTAGGCCTGCACAGGGTTGGAATCACCAGTCTCACTGTTCTGCTTCCACATCCTGCCCCACTAGAAGGTCTTACGGATTTATTAAACCAGGATTCCGTTTAGGCGATATGTCTCTTAAGTGTGCTTTAACATATAAATTTCCCTTCCTTCTATCTTGCAATTTACTTTTTAAAGAAACCTGGTCATTTGTCTTACAGAATTTGCACATTCTGTATTTGCTCACTGTAGCCTCGATTAATGTGTTCTCCTGTCTTTTGTATTTCTTATAATCTGACAGTTACCTCTAAAAATTGAATATGATGAAGGTTTGATGCTTTTTTTTTTTGAGATGGAGTCTTGCTCTGTCACCCAGGCTGGAGTGCAGTGGCACCGCGATCTTGACTCGCTGCAACCTCTGCCTTCCAGGTTCAAGCGATTCTCCTGCCTCGTTGAGAGGCAGTAGCTGGGACTACTGGTGCCTGCCACCATGCCCAGATAATTTTTGTATTTTTAGTAGAGATGGGGTTTCACCACGTTGGCCAGGCTGGTCTCGAACTCCTGACCTCAGGTGATCTACCCACCTCGGCCTCACACAGTGCTGGGATTACAGGCGTGAGCCACCATGCCCAGCTGATGAAGGTGTGATATTTTGGTAAAAACATCTCATGTCAAGAGCATATAACATCTAATGATCATAGACTACAACCACTCTGTCATCGGACATTGCAAATATGGTAATATGCTAATTCTACCATTTCTTCTTCATGTATTTTCTGAAATGCTTCTCTAGAGGAAAACACTCACTAATGACCTGAGTACCCTGAGGAAAAGTTTGTCCAGGAAAGGCAGGCTTGACTCTTTCCCTTTACTCATTAGGAACCTATGGATTTTCATGTATTTGATGTGTTACAATTCACCAATGTTATTAGTCTTATTTATTTATTTTGAGAGACAGTTTTGTTCTTGTCACCCAGGCTGGAGTGCGATGGCATGATCTCGGCTCACTGCAATCTCCACCTCCCAGGTTCAAGCAATTCTCCTGGCTCAGCCTCCCAAAGTAGCTGGGATTGTAGGTGCCCACCACCATGCCCAGATAATTTTTTTGTATTTTTAGTAGAGACGGGATTTCACCATGTTGACCAGGCTGGTGTTGAACTCCCGACCTCAGGTGATCCACCTGCCTCAGCCTCCCACAGTGCTGGGATTACAGGTGTGAGCCACTGTGCCTGGCCAATGCTATTATTCTTACAGGAGCTCAGACTGCCCCCTCTTTGAGCAGTGGGAGCTTCTTCAGTTTAATTCCTAAGTCCCTTGAACAAAAGCTCAGAGTTAAAAGTGTTCAATAATTCCTTGGCCTTCTGGTATAAAATATTTCCACCTCATCTTTTTTTTTTAATTTTTATTGTATTTTAGGTTTTGGGGTACATGTGAAGAACATGCAAGATTGTTGCATAGGTACACACGTGGCAGTGTGATTTGCTGCTTTCCTCCCCTTCACCTATATCTGGC